>OZ010738.1:188195138-188283138 GCA_963932295.1 Tipula lateralis | reverse complement strand
ATATATAATTAACGTTAAATAGTTATAAATAATAATAAATTGATAATGTTTATTGATTGGTATTATATATAAAGATCATTATAATGATAATAAATATTTTTTTGAGTTCATAAATGAGTATAAATGGGTCATTTCCGGCTTTGATTTTAATGGGATACGCACCATATTTCATTCAACATCGCATAAAAATATTTTTATTTGCATAGTTTTTAATGTTTTTATGCTTGAATATGGTTGGTATAGTTATATTATAACATAAAAATATGCACAACATATATAAACATAACTATTTATGCTGTTTTTTTTAGGTTAAAGTATCTTCATAGTAAATCGATTTATTACATAAAATTGTTATAAATAATTGAATATTGATATGGTTTTTTGTATAATTTATTGTTAATTGATATCCTATTCGATAATAGATGGACATTTGAATTTTAAAATGGCGTTAAATAGGTTAAATTAGGGTTTATTGTATTCTGTTATATTGAATATTGAATGAATATTGAGTGTATGATTTTGTTTATATACAAACTTTTTAACGTTTTTCTTATTGATTATAGTTCATATAGATTTATTATAACATAAAAGTATGTATAAAAGTTTAAAAAATTATGATTTATGCTCTTTTTA
Source organism: Tipula lateralis (assembly GCA_963932295.1). Lineage (NCBI taxonomy): Eukaryota > Metazoa > Arthropoda > Insecta > Diptera > Tipulidae > Tipula > Tipula lateralis. The sequence continues at coordinate 188,282,505 of OZ010738.1, read as the reverse complement.
TGCTCATAATGAATATATAGGATAAATATATAATTAACGTTAAATAGTTATAAATAATAATAAATTGATAATGTTTATTGATTGGTATTATATATAAAGATCATTATAATGATAATAAATATTTTTTTGAGTTCATAAATGAGTATAAATGGGTCATTTCCGGCTTTGATTTTAATGGGATACGCACCATATTTCATTCAACATCGCATAAAAATATTTTTATTTGCATACTTTTTAATGTTTTTATGCTTGAATATGGTTGGTATAGTTATATTATAACATAAAAATATGCACAACATATATAAACATAACTATTTATGCTGTTTTTTTTAGGTTAAAGTATCTTCATAGTAAATCGATTTATTACATAAAATTGTTATAAATAATTGAATATTGATATGGTTTTTTGTATAATTTATTGTTAATTGATATCCTATTCGATAATAGATGGACATTTGAATTTTAAAATGGCGTTAAATAGGTTAAATTAGGGTTTATTGTATTCTGTTATATTGAATATTGAATGAATATTGAGTGTATGATTTTGTTTATATACAAACTTTTTAACGTTTTTCTTATTGATTATAGTTCATATAGATTTATTATAACATAAAAGTATGTATAAAAGTTTAAAAAATTATGATTTATGCTCTTTTTATGCTCATAATGAATATATAGGATAAATATATAATTAACGTTAAATAGTTATAAATAATAATAAATTGATAATGTTTATTGATTGGTATTATATATAAAGATCATTATAATGATAATAAATATTTTTTTGAGTTCATAAATGAGTATAAATGGGTCATTTCCGGCTTTGATTTTAATGGGATACGCACCATATTTCATTCAACATCGCATAAAAATATTTTTATTTGCATAGTTTTTAATGTTTTTATGCTTGAATATGGTTGGTATAGTTATATTATAACATAAAAATATGCACAACATATATAAACATAACTATTTATGCTGTTTTTTTTAGGTTAAAGTATCTTCATAGTAAATCGATTTATTACATAAAATTGTTATAAATAATTGAATATTGATATGGTTTTTTGTATAATTTATTGTTAATTGATATCCTATTCGATAATAGATGGACATTTGAATTTTAAAATGGCGTTAAATAGGTTAAATTAGGGTTTATTGTATTCTGTTATATTGAATATTGAATGAATATTGAGTGTATGATTTTGTTTATATACAAACTTTTTAACGTTTTTCTTATTGATTATAGTTCATATAGATTTATTATAACATAAAAGTATGTATAAAAGTTTAAAAAATTATGATTTATGCTCTTTTTATGCTCATAATGAATATATAGGATAAATATATAATTAACGTTAAATAGTTATAAATAATAATAAATTGATAATGTTTATTGATTGGTATTATATATAAAGATCATTATAATGATAATAAATATTTTTTTGAGTTCATAAATGAGTATAAATGGGTCATTTCCGGCTTTGATTTTAATGGGATACGCACCATATTTCATTCAACATCGCATAAAAATATTTTTATTTGCATAGTTTTTAATGTTTTTATGCTTGAATATGGTTGGTATAGTTATATTATAACATAAAAATATGCACAACATATATAAACATAACTATTTATGCTGTTTTTTTTAGGTTAAAGTATCTTCATAGTAAATCGATTTATTACATAAAATTGTTATAAATAATTGAATATTGATATGGTTTTTTGTATAATTTATTGTTAATTGATATCCTATTCGATAATAGATGGACATTTGAATTTTAAAATGGCGTTAAATAGGTTAAATTAGGGTTTATTGTATTCTGTTATATTGAATATTGAATGAATATTGAGTGTATGATTTTGTTTATATACAAACTTTTTAACGTTTTTCTTATTGATTATAGTTCATATAGATTTATTATAACATAAAAGTATGTATAAAAGTTTAAAAAATTATGATTTATGCTCTTTTTATGCTCATAATGAATATATAGGATAAATATATAATTAACGTTAAATAGTTATAAATAATAATAAATTGATAATGTTTATTGATTGGTATTATATATAAAGATCATTATAATGATAATAAATATTTTTTTGAGTTCATAAATGAGTATAAATGGGTCATTTCCGGCTTTGATTTTAATGGGATACGCACCATATTTCATTCAACATCGCATAAAAATATTTTTATTTGCATACTTTTTAATGTTTTTATGCTTGAATATGGTTGGTATAGTTATATTATAACATAAAAATATGCACAACATATATAAACATAACTATTTATGCTGTTTTTTTTAGGTTAAAGTATCTTCATAGTAAATCGATTTATTACATAAAATTGTTATAAATAATTGAATATTGATATGGTTTTTTGTATAATTTATTGTTAATTGATATCCTATTCGATAATAGATGGACATTTGAATTTTAAAATGGCGTTAAATAGGTTAAATTAGGGTTTATTGTATTCTGTTATATTGAATATTGAATGAATATTGAGTGTATGATTTTGTTTATATACAAACTTTTTAACGTTTTTCTTATTGATTATAGTTCATATAGATTTATTATAACATAAAAGTATGTATAAAAGTTTAAAAAATTATGATTTATGCTCTTTTTATGCTCATAATGAATATATAGGATAAATATATAATTAACGTTAAATAGTTATAAATAATAATAAATTGATAATGTTTATTGATTGGTATTATATATAAAGATCATTATAATGATAATAAATATTTTTTTGAGTTCATAAATGAGTATAAATGGGTCATTTCCGGCTTTGATTTTAATGGGATACGCACCATATTTCATTCAACATCGCATAAAAATATTTTTATTTGCATAGTTTTTAATGTTTTTATGCTTGAATATGGTTGGTATAGTTATATTATAACATAAAAATATGCACAACATATATAAACATAACTATTTATGCTGTTTTTTTTAGGTTAAAGTATCTTCATAGTAAATCGATTTATTACATAAAATTGTTATAAATAATTGAATATTGATATGGTTTTTTGTATAATTTATTGTTAATTGATATCCTATTCGATAATAGATGGACATTTGAATTTTAAAATGGCGTTAAATAGGTTAAATTAGGGTTTATTGTATTCTGTTATATTGAATATTGAATGAATATTGAGTGTATGATTTTGTTTATATACAAACTTTTTAACGTTTTTCTTATTGATTATAGTTCATATAGATTTATTATAACATAAAAGTATGTATAAAAGTTTAAAAAATTATGATTTATGCTCTTTTTATGCTCATAATGAATATATAGGATAAATATATAATTAACGTTAAATAGTTATAAATAATAATAAATTGATAATGTTTATTGATTGGTATTATATATAAAGATCATTATAATGATAATAAATATTTTTTTGAGTTCATAAATGAGTATAAATGGGTCATTTCCGGCTTTGATTTTAATGGGATACGCACCATATTTCATTCAACATCGCATAAAAATATTTTTATTTGCATAGTTTTTAATGTTTTTATGCTTGAATATGGTTGGTATAGTTATATTATAACATAAAAATATGCACAACATATATAAACATAACTATTTATGCTGTTTTTTTTAGGTTAAAGTATCTTCATAGTAAATCGATTTATTACATAAAATTGTTATAAATAATTGAATATTGATATGGTTTTTTGTATAATTTATTGTTAATTGATATCCTATTCGATAATAGATGGACATTTGAATTTTAAAATGGCGTTAAATAGGTTAAATTAGGGTTTATTGTATTCTGTTATATTGAATATTGAATGAATATTGAGTGTATGATTTTGTTTATATACAAACTTTTTAACGTTTTTCTTATTGATTATAGTTCATATAGATTTATTATAACATAAAAGTATGTATAAAAGTTTAAAAAATTATGATTTATGCTCTTTTTATGCTCATAATGAATATATAGGATAAATATATAATTAACGTTAAATAGTTATAAATAATAATAAATTGATAATGTTTATTGATTGGTATTATATATAAAGATCATTATAATGATAATAAATATTTTTTTGAGTTCATAAATGAGTATAAATGGGTCATTTCCGGCTTTGATTTTAATGGGATACGCACCATATTTCATTCAACATCGCATAAAAATATTTTTATTTGCATACTTTTTAATGTTTTTATGCTTGAATATGGTTGGTATAGTTATATTATAACATAAAAATATGCACAACATATATAAACATAACTATTTATGCTGTTTTTTTTAGGTTAAAGTATCTTCATAGTAAATCGATTTATTACATAAAATTGTTATAAATAATTGAATATTGATATGGTTTTTTGTATAATTTATTGTTAATTGATATCCTATTCGATAATAGATGGACATTTGAATTTTAAAATGGCGTTAAATAGGTTAAATTAGGGTTTATTGTATTCTGTTATATTGAATATTGAATGAATATTGAGTGTATGATTTTGTTTATATACAAACTTTTTAACGTTTTTCTTATTGATTATAGTTCATATAGATTTATTATAACATAAAAGTATGTATAAAAGTTTAAAAAATTATGATTTATGCTCTTTTTATGCTCATAATGAATATATAGGATAAATATATAATTAACGTTAAATAGTTATAAATAATAATAAATTGATAATGTTTATTGATTGGTATTATATATAAAGATCATTATAATGATAATAAATATTTTTTTGAGTTCATAAATGAGTATAAATGGGTCATTTCCGGCTTTGATTTTAATGGGATACGCACCATATTTCATTCAACATCGCATAAAAATATTTTTATTTGCATAGTTTTTAATGTTTTTATGCTTGAATATGGTTGGTATAGTTATATTATAACATAAAAATATGCACAACATATATAAACATAACTATTTATGCTGTTTTTTTTAGGTTAAAGTATCTTCATAGTAAATCGATTTATTACATAAAATTGTTATAAATAATTGAATATTGATATGGTTTTTTGTATAATTTATTGTTAATTGATATCCTATTCGATAATAGATGGACATTTGAATTTTAAAATGGCGTTAAATAGGTTAAATTAGGGTTTATTGTATTCTGTTATATTGAATATTGAATGAATATTGAGTGTATGATTTTGTTTATATACAAACTTTTTAACGTTTTTCTTATTGATTATAGTTCATATAGATTTATTATAACATAAAAGTATGTATAAAAGTTTAAAAAATTATGATTTATGCTCTTTTTATGCTCATAATGAATATATAGGATAAATATATAATTAACGTTAAATAGTTATAAATAATAATAAATTGATAATGTTTATTGATTGGTATTATATATAAAGATCATTATAATGATAATAAATATTTTTTTGAGTTCATAAATGAGTATAAATGGGTCATTTCCGGCTTTGATTTTAATGGGATACGCACCATATTTCATTCAACATCGCATAAAAATATTTTTATTTGCATAGTTTTTAATGTTTTTATGCTTGAATATGGTTGGTATAGTTATATTATAACATAAAAATATGCACAACATATATAAACATAACTATTTATGCTGTTTTTTTTAGGTTAAAGTATCTTCATAGTAAATCGATTTATTACATAAAATTGTTATAAATAATTGAATATTGATATGGTTTTTTGTATAATTTATTGTTAATTGATATCCTATTCGATAATAGATGGACATTTGAATTTTAAAATGGCGTTAAATAGGTTAAATTAGGGTTTATTGTATTCTGTTATATTGAATATTGAATGAATATTGAGTGTATGATTTTGTTTATATACAAACTTTTTAACGTTTTTCTTATTGATTATAGTTCATATAGATTTATTATAACATAAAAGTATGTATAAAAGTTTAAAAAATTATGATTTATGCTCTTTTTATGCTCATAATGAATATATAGGATAAATATATAATTAACGTTAAATAGTTATAAATAATAATAAATTGATAATGTTTATTGATTGGTATTATATATAAAGATCATTATAATGATAATAAATATTTTTTTGAGTTCATAAATGAGTATAAATGGGTCATTTCCGGCTTTGATTTTAATGGGATACGCACCATATTTCATTCAACATCGCATAAAAATATTTTTATTTGCATAGTTTTTAATGTTTTTATGCTTGAATATGGTTGGTATAGTTATATTATAACATAAAAATATGCACAACATATATAAACATAACTATTTATGCTGTTTTTTTTAGGTTAAAGTATCTTCATAGTAAATCGATTTATTACATAAAATTGTTATAAATAATTGAATATTGATATGGTTTTTTGTATAATTTATTGTTAATTGATATCCTATTCGATAATAGATGGACATTTGAATTTTAAAATGGCGTTAAATAGGTTAAATTAGGGTTTATTGTATTCTGTTATATTGAATATTGAATGAATATTGAGTGTATGATTTTGTTTATATACAAACTTTTTAACGTTTTTCTTATTGATTATAGTTCATATAGATTTATTATAACATAAAAGTATGTATAAAAGTTTAAAAAATTATGATTTATGCTCTTTTTATGCTCATAATGAATATATAGGATAAATATATAATTAACGTTAAATAGTTATAAATAATAATAAATTGATAATGTTTATTGATTGGTATTATATATAAAGATCATTATAATGATAATAAATATTTTTTTGAGTTCATAAATGAGTATAAATGGGTCATTTCCGGCTTTGATTTTAATGGGATACGCACCATATTTCATTCAACATCGCATAAAAATATTTTTATTTGCATACTTTTTAATGTTTTTATGCTTGAATATGGTTGGTATAGTTATATTATAACATAAAAATATGCACAACATATATAAACATAACTATTTATGCTGTTTTTTTTAGGTTAAAGTATCTTCATAGTAAATCGATTTATTACATAAAATTGTTATAAATAATTGAATATTGATATGGTTTTTTGTATAATTTATTGTTAATTGATATCCTATTCGATAATAGATGGACATTTGAATTTTAAAATGGCGTTAAATAGGTTAAATTAGGGTTTATTGTATTCTGTTATATTGAATATTGAATGAATATTGAGTGTATGATTTTGTTTATATACAAACTTTTTAACGTTTTTCTTATTGATTATAGTTCATATAGATTTATTATAACATAAAAGTATGTATAAAAGTTTAAAAAATTATGATTTATGCTCTTTTTATGCTCATAATGAATATATAGGATAAATATATAATTAACGTTAAATAGTTATAAATAATAATAAATTGATAATGTTTATTGATTGGTATTATATATAAAGATCATTATAATGATAATAAATATTTTTTTGAGTTCATAAATGAGTATAAATGGGTCATTTCCGGCTTTGATTTTAATGGGATACGCACCATATTTCATTCAACATCGCATAAAAATATTTTTATTTGCATAGTTTTTAATGTTTTTATGCTTGAATATGGTTGGTATAGTTATATTATAACATAAAAATATGCACAACATATATAAACATAACTATTTATGCTGTTTTTTTTAGGTTAAAGTATCTTCATAGTAAATCGATTTATTACATAAAATTGTTATAAATAATTGAATATTGATATGGTTTTTTGTATAATTTATTGTTAATTGATATCCTATTCGATAATAGATGGACATTTGAATTTTAAAATGGCGTTAAATAGGTTAAATTAGGGTTTATTGTATTCTGTTATATTGAATATTGAATGAATATTGAGTGTATGATTTTGTTTATATACAAACTTTTTAACGTTTTTCTTATTGATTATAGTTCATATAGATTTATTATAACATAAAAGTATGTATAAAAGTTTAAAAAATTATGATTTATGCTCTTTTTATGCTCATAATGAATATATAGGATAAATATATAATTAACGTTAAATAGTTATAAATAATAATAAATTGATAATGTTTATTGATTGGTATTATATATAAAGATCATTATAATGATAATAAATATTTTTTTGAGTTCATAAATGAGTATAAATGGGTCATTTCCGGCTTTGATTTTAATGGGATACGCACCATATTTCATTCAACATCGCATAAAAATATTTTTATTTGCATAGTTTTTAATGTTTTTATGCTTGAATATGGTTGGTATAGTTATATTATAACATAAAAATATGCACAACATATATAAACATAACTATTTATGCTGTTTTTTTTAGGTTAAAGTATCTTCATAGTAAATCGATTTATTACATAAAATTGTTATAAATAATTGAATATTGATATGGTTTTTTGTATAATTTATTGTTAATTGATATCCTATTCGATAATAGATGGACATTTGAATTTTAAAATGGCGTTAAATAGGTTAAATTAGGGTTTATTGTATTCTGTTATATTGAATATTGAATGAATATTGAGTGTATGATTTTGTTTATATACAAACTTTTTAACGTTTTTCTTATTGATTATAGTTCATATAGATTTATTATAACATAAAAGTATGTATAAAAGTTTAAAAAATTATGATTTATGCTCTTTTTATGCTCATAATGAATATATAGGATAAATATATAATTAACGTTAAATAGTTATAAATAATAATAAATTGATAATGTTTATTGATTGGTATTATATATAAAGATCATTATAATGATAATAAATATTTTTTTGAGTTCATAAATGAGTATAAATGGGTCATTTCCGGCTTTGATTTTAATGGGATACGCACCATATTTCATTCAACATCGCATAAAAATATTTTTATTTGCATACTTTTTAATGTTTTTATGCTTGAATATGGTTGGTATAGTTATATTATAACATAAAAATATGCACAACATATATAAACATAACTATTTATGCTGTTTTTTTTAGGTTAAAGTATCTTCATAGTAAATCGATTTATTACATAAAATTGTTATAAATAATTGAATATTGATATGGTTTTTTGTATAATTTATTGTTAATTGATATCCTATTCGATAATAGATGGACATTTGAATTTTAAAATGGCGTTAAATAGGTTAAATTAGGGTTTATTGTATTCTGTTATATTGAATATTGAATGAATATTGAGTGTATGATTTTGTTTATATACAAACTTTTTAACGTTTTTCTTATTGATTATAGTTCATATAGATTTATTATAACATAAAAGTATGTATAAAAGTTTAAAAAATTATGATTTATGCTCTTTTTATGCTCATAATGAATATATAGGATAAATATATAATTAACGTTAAATAGTTATAAATAATAATAAATTGATAATGTTTATTGATTGGTATTATATATAAAGATCATTATAATGATAATAAATATTTTTTTGAGTTCATAAATGAGTATAAATGGGTCATTTCCGGCTTTGATTTTAATGGGATACGCACCATATTTCATTCAACATCGCATAAAAATATTTTTATTTGCATAGTTTTTAATGTTTTTATGCTTGAATATGGTTGGTATAGTTATATTATAACATAAAAATATGCACAACATATATAAACATAACTATTTATGCTGTTTTTTTTAGGTTAAAGTATCTTCATAGTAAATCGATTTATTACATAAAATTGTTATAAATAATTGAATATTGATATGGTTTTTTGTATAATTTATTGTTAATTGATATCCTATTCGATAATAGATGGACATTTGAATTTTAAAATGGCGTTAAATAGGTTAAATTAGGGTTTATTGTATTCTGTTATATTGAATATTGAATGAATATTGAGTGTATGATTTTGTTTATATACAAACTTTTTAACGTTTTTCTTATTGATTATAGTTCATATAGATTTATTATAACATAAAAGTATGTATAAAAGTTTAAAAAATTATGATTTATGCTCTTTTTATGCTCATAATGAATATATAGGATAAATATATAATTAACGTTAAATAGTTATAAATAATAATAAATTGATAATGTTTATTGATTGGTATTATATATAAAGATCATTATAATGATAATAAATATTTTTTTGAGTTCATAAATGAGTATAAATGGGTCATTTCCGGCTTTGATTTTAATGGGATACGCACCATATTTCATTCAACATCGCATAAAAATATTTTTATTTGCATAGTTTTTAATGTTTTTATGCTTGAATATGGTTGGTATAGTTATATTATAACATAAAAATATGCACAACATATATAAACATAACTATTTATGCTGTTTTTTTTAGGTTAAAGTATCTTCATAGTAAATCGATTTATTACATAAAATTGTTATAAATAATTGAATATTGATATGGTTTTTTGTATAATTTATTGTTAATTGATATCCTATTCGATAATAGATGGACATTTGAATTTTAAAATGGCGTTAAATAGGTTAAATTAGGGTTTATTGTATTCTGTTATATTGAATATTGAATGAATATTGAGTGTATGATTTTGTTTATATACAAACTTTTTAACGTTTTTCTTATTGATTATAGTTCATATAGATTTATTATAACATAAAAGTATGTATAAAAGTTTAAAAAATTATGATTTATGCTCTTTTTATGCTCATAATGAATATATAGGATAAATATATAATTAACGTTAAATAGTTATAAATAATAATAAATTGATAATGTTTATTGATTGGTATTATATATAAAGATCATTATAATGATAATAAATATTTTTTTGAGTTCATAAATGAGTATAAATGGGTCATTTCCGGCTTTGATTTTAATGGGATACGCACCATATTTCATTCAACATCGCATAAAAATATTTTTATTTGCATACTTTTTAATGTTTTTATGCTTGAATATGGTTGGTATAGTTATATTATAACATAAAAATATGCACAACATATATAAACATAACTATTTATGCTGTTTTTTTTAGGTTAAAGTATCTTCATAGTAAATCGATTTATTACATAAAATTGTTATAAATAATTGAATATTGATATGGTTTTTTGTATAATTTATTGTTAATTGATATCCTATTCGATAATAGATGGACATTTGAATTTTAAAATGGCGTTAAATAGGTTAAATTAGGGTTTATTGTATTCTGTTATATTGAATATTGAATGAATATTGAGTGTATGATTTTGTTTATATACAAACTTTTTAACGTTTTTCTTATTGATTATAGTTCATATAGATTTATTATAACATAAAAGTATGTATAAAAGTTTAAAAAATTATGATTTATGCTCTTTTTATGCTCATAATGAATATATAGGATAAATATATAATTAACGTTAAATAGTTATAAATAATAATAAATTGATAATGTTTATTGATTGGTATTATATATAAAGATCATTATAATGATAATAAATATTTTTTTGAGTTCATAAATGAGTATAAATGGGTCATTTCCGGCTTTGATTTTAATGGGATACGCACCATATTTCATTCAACATCGCATAAAAATATTTTTATTTGCATAGTTTTTAATGTTTTTATGCTTGAATATGGTTGGTATAGTTATATTATAACATAAAAATATGCACAACATATATAAACATAACTATTTATGCTGTTTTTTTTAGGTTAAAGTATCTTCATAGTAAATCGATTTATTACATAAAATTGTTATAAATAATTGAATATTGATATGGTTTTTTGTATAATTTATTGTTAATTGATATCCTATTCGATAATAGATGGACATTTGAATTTTAAAATGGCGTTAAATAGGTTAAATTAGGGTTTATTGTATTCTGTTATATTGAATATTGAATGAATATTGAGTGTATGATTTTGTTTATATACAAACTTTTTAACGTTTTTCTTATTGATTATAGTTCATATAGATTTATTATAACATAAAAGTATGTATAAAAGTTTAAAAAATTATGATTTATGCTCTTTTTATGCTCATAATGAATATATAGGATAAATATATAATTAACGTTAAATAGTTATAAATAATAATAAATTGATAATGTTTATTGATTGGTATTATATATAAAGATCATTATAATGATAATAAATATTTTTTTGAGTTCATAAATGAGTATAAATGGGTCATTTCCGGCTTTGATTTTAATGGGATACGCACCATATTTCATTCAACATCGCATAAAAATATTTTTATTTGCATAGTTTTTAATGTTTTTATGCTTGAATATGGTTGGTATAGTTATATTATAACATAAAAATATGCACAACATATATAAACATAACTATTTATGCTGTTTTTTTTAGGTTAAAGTATCTTCATAGTAAATCGATTTATTACATAAAATTGTTATAAATAATTGAATATTGATATGGTTTTTTGTATAATTTATTGTTAATTGATATCCTATTCGATAATAGATGGACATTTGAATTTTAAAATGGCGTTAAATAGGTTAAATTAGGGTTTATTGTATTCTGTTATATTGAATATTGAATGAATATTGAGTGTATGATTTTGTTTATATACAAACTTTTTAACGTTTTTCTTATTGATTATAGTTCATATAGATTTATTATAACATAAAAGTATGTATAAAAGTTTAAAAAATTATGATTTATGCTCTTTTTATGCTCATAATGAATATATAGGATAAATATATAATTAACGTTAAATAGTTATAAATAATAATAAATTGATAATGTTTATTGATTGGTATTATATATAAAGATCATTATAATGATAATAAATATTTTTTTGAGTTCATAAATGAGTATAAATGGGTCATTTCCGGCTTTGATTTTAATGGGATACGCACCATATTTCATTCAACATCGCATAAAAATATTTTTATTTGCATAGTTTTTAATGTTTTTATGCTTGAATATGGTTGGTATAGTTATATTATAACATAAAAATATGCACAACATATATAAACATAACTATTTATGCTGTTTTTTTTAGGTTAAAGTATCTTCATAGTAAATCGATTTATTACATAAAATTGTTATAAATAATTGAATATTGATATGGTTTTTTGTATAATTTATTGTTAATTGATATCCTATTCGATAATAGATGGACATTTGAATTTTAAAATGGCGTTAAATAGGTTAAATTAGGGTTTATTGTATTCTGTTATATTGAATATTGAATGAATATTGAGTGTATGATTTTGTTTATATACAAACTTTTTAACGTTTTTCTTATTGATTATAGTTCATATAGATTTATTATAACATAAAAGTATGTATAAAAGTTTAAAAAATTATGATTTATGCTCTTTTTATGCTCATAATGAATATATAGGATAAATATATAATTAACGTTAAATAGTTATAAATAATAATAAATTGATAATGTTTATTGATTGGTATTATATATAAAGATCATTATAATGATAATAAATATTTTTTTGAGTTCATAAATGAGTATAAATGGGTCATTTCCGGCTTTGATTTTAATGGGATACGCACCATATTTCATTCAACATCGCATAAAAATATTTTTATTTGCATAGTTTTTAATGTTTTTATGCTTGAATATGGTTGGTATAGTTATATTATAACATAAAAATATGCACAACATATATAAACATAACTATTTATGCTGTTTTTTTTAGGTTAAAGTATCTTCATAGTAAATCGATTTATTACATAAAATTGTTATAAATAATTGAATATTGATATGGTTTTTTGTATAATTTATTGTTAATTGATATCCTATTCGATAATAGATGGACATTTGAATTTTAAAATGGCGTTAAATAGGTTAAATTAGGGTTTATTGTATTCTGTTATATTGAATATTGAATGAATATTGAGTGTATGATTTTGTTTATATACAAACTTTTTAACGTTTTTCTTATTGATTATAGTTCATATAGATTTATTATAACATAAAAGTATGTATAAAAGTTTAAAAAATTATGATTTATGCTCTTTTTATGCTCATAATGAATATATAGGATAAATATATAATTAACGTTAAATAGTTATAAATAATAATAAATTGATAATGTTTATTGATTGGTATTATATATAAAGATCATTATAATGATAATAAATATTTTTTTGAGTTCATAAATGAGTATAAATGGGTCATTTCCGGCTTTGATTTTAATGGGATACGCACCATATTTCATTCAACATCGCATAAAAATATTTTTATTTGCATAGTTTTTAATGTTTTTATGCTTGAATATGGTTGGTATAGTTATATTATAACATAAAAATATGCACAACATATATAAACATAACTATTTATGCTGTTTTTTTTAGGTTAAAGTATCTTCATAGTAAATCGATTTATTACATAAAATTGTTATAAATAATTGAATATTGATATGGTTTTTTGTATAATTTATTGTTAATTGATATCCTATTCGATAATAGATGGACATTTGAATTTTAAAATGGCGTTAAATAGGTTAAATTAGGGTTTATTGTATTCTGTTATATTGAATATTGAATGAATATTGAGTGTATGATTTTGTTTATATACAAACTTTTTAACGTTTTTCTTATTGATTATAGTTCATATAGATTTATTATAACATAAAAGTATGTATAAAAGTTTAAAAAATTATGATTTATGCTCTTTTTATGCTCATAATGAATATATAGGATAAATATATAATTAACGTTAAATAGTTATAAATAATAATAAATTGATAATGTTTATTGATTGGTATTATATATAAAGATCATTATAATGATAATAAATATTTTTTTGAGTTCATAAATGAGTATAAATGGGTCATTTCCGGCTTTGATTTTAATGGGATACGCACCATATTTCATTCAACATCGCATAAAAATATTTTTATTTGCATAGTTTTTAATGTTTTTATGCTTGAATATGGTTGGTATAGTTATATTATAACATAAAAATATGCACAACATATATAAACATAACTATTTATGCTGTTTTTTTTAGGTTAAAGTATCTTCATAGTAAATCGATTTATTACATAAAATTGTTATAAATAATTGAATATTGATATGGTTTTTTGTATAATTTATTGTTAATTGATATCCTATTCGATAATAGATGGACATTTGAATTTTAAAATGGCGTTAAATAGGTTAAATTAGGGTTTATTGTATTCTGTTATATTGAATATTGAATGAATATTGAGTGTATGATTTTGTTTATATACAAACTTTTTAACGTTTTTCTTATTGATTATAGTTCATATAGATTTATTATAACATAAAAGTATGTATAAAAGTTTAAAAAATTATGATTTATGCTCTTTTTATGCTCATAATGAATATATAGGATAAATATATAATTAACGTTAAATAGTTATAAATAATAATAAATTGATAATGTTTATTGATTGGTATTATATATAAAGATCATTATAATGATAATAAATATTTTTTTGAGTTCATAAATGAGTATAAATGGGTCATTTCCGGCTTTGATTTTAATGGGATACGCACCATATTTCATTCAACATCGCATAAAAATATTTTTATTTGCATAGTTTTTAATGTTTTTATGCTTGAATATGGTTGGTATAGTTATATTATAACATAAAAATATGCACAACATATATAAACATAACTATTTATGCTGTTTTTTTTAGGTTAAAGTATCTTCATAGTAAATCGATTTATTACATAAAATTGTTATAAATAATTGAATATTGATATGGTTTTTTGTATAATTTATTGTTAATTGATATCCTATTCGATAATAGATGGACATTTGAATTTTAAAATGGCGTTAAATAGGTTAAATTAGGGTTTATTGTATTCTGTTATATTGAATATTGAATGAATATTGAGTGTATGATTTTGTTTATATACAAACTTTTTAACGTTTTTCTTATTGATTATAGTTCATATAGATTTATTATAACATAAAAGTATGTATAAAAGTTTAAAAAATTATGATTTATGCTCTTTTTATGCTCATAATGAATATATAGGATAAATATATAATTAACGTTAAATAGTTATAAATAATAATAAATTGATAATGTTTATTGATTGGTATTATATATAAAGATCATTATAATGATAATAAATATTTTTTTGAGTTCATAAATGAGTATAAATGGGTCATTTCCGGCTTTGATTTTAATGGGATACGCACCATATTTCATTCAACATCGCATAAAAATATTTTTATTTGCATAGTTTTTAATGTTTTTATGCTTGAATATGGTTGGTATAGTTATATTATAACATAAAAATATGCACAACATATATAAACATAACTATTTATGCTGTTTTTTTTAGGTTAAAGTATCTTCATAGTAAATCGATTTATTACATAAAATTGTTATAAATAATTGAATATTGATATGGTTTTTTGTATAATTTATTGTTAATTGATATCCTATTCGATAATAGATGGACATTTGAATTTTAAAATGGCGTTAAATAGGTTAAATTAGGGTTTATTGTATTCTGTTATATTGAATATTGAATGAATATTGAGTGTATGATTTTGTTTATATACAAACTTTTTAACGTTTTTCTTATTGATTATAGTTCATATAGATTTATTATAACATAAAAGTATGTATAAAAGTTTAAAAAATTATGATTTATGCTCTTTTTATGCTCATAATGAATATATAGGATAAATATATAATTAACGTTAAATAGTTATAAATAATAATAAATTGATAATGTTTATTGATTGGTATTATATATAAAGATCATTATAATGATAATAAATATTTTTTTGAGTTCATAAATGAGTATAAATGGGTCATTTCCGGCTTTGATTTTAATGGGATACGCACCATATTTCATTCAACATCGCATAAAAATATTTTTATTTGCATAGTTTTTAATGTTTTTATGCTTGAATATGGTTGGTATAGTTATATTATAACATAAAAATATGCACAACATATATAAACATAACTATTTATGCTGTTTTTTTTAGGTTAAAGTATCTTCATAGTAAATCGATTTATTACATAAAATTGTTATAAATAATTGAATATTGATATGGTTTTTTGTATAATTTATTGTTAATTGATATCCTATTCGATAATAGATGGACATTTGAATTTTAAAATGGCGTTAAATAGGTTAAATTAGGGTTTATTGTATTCTGTTATATTGAATATTGAATGAATATTGAGTGTATGATTTTGTTTATATACAAACTTTTTAACGTTTTTCTTATTGATTATAGTTCATATAGATTTATTATAACATAAAAGTATGTATAAAAGTTTAAAAAATTATGATTTATGCTCTTTTTATGCTCATAATGAATATATAGGATAAATATATAATTAACGTTAAATAGTTATAAATAATAATAAATTGATAATGTTTATTGATTGGTATTATATATAAAGATCATTATAATGATAATAAATATTTTTTTGAGTTCATAAATGAGTATAAATGGGTCATTTCCGGCTTTGATTTTAATGGGATACGCACCATATTTCATTCAACATCGCATAAAAATATTTTTATTTGCATAGTTTTTAATGTTTTTATGCTTGAATATGGTTGGTATAGTTATATTATAACATAAAAATATGCACAACATATATAAACATAACTATTTATGCTGTTTTTTTTAGGTTAAAGTATCTTCATAGTAAATCGATTTATTACATAAAATTGTTATAAATAATTGAATATTGATATGGTTTTTTGTATAATTTATTGTTAATTGATATCCTATTCGATAATAGATGGACATTTGAATTTTAAAATGGCGTTAAATAGGTTAAATTAGGGTTTATTGTATTCTGTTATATTGAATATTGAATGAATATTGAGTGTATGATTTTGTTTATATACAAACTTTTTAACGTTTTTCTTATTGATTATAGTTCATATAGATTTATTATAACATAAAAGTATGTATAAAAGTTTAAAAAATTATGATTTATGCTCTTTTTATGCTCATAATGAATATATAGGATAAATATATAATTAACGTTAAATAGTTATAAATAATAATAAATTGATAATGTTTATTGATTGGTATTATATATAAAGATCATTATAATGATAATAAATATTTTTTTGAGTTCATAAATGAGTATAAATGGGTCATTTCCGGCTTTGATTTTAATGGGATACGCACCATATTTCATTCAACATCGCATAAAAATATTTTTATTTGCATAGTTTTTAATGTTTTTATGCTTGAATATGGTTGGTATAGTTATATTATAACATAAAAATATGCACAACATATATAAACATAACTATTTATGCTGTTTTTTTTAGGTTAAAGTATCTTCATAGTAAATCGATTTATTACATAAAATTGTTATAAATAATTGAATATTGATATGGTTTTTTGTATAATTTATTGTTAATTGATATCCTATTCGATAATAGATGGACATTTGAATTTTAAAATGGCGTTAAATAGGTTAAATTAGGGTTTATTGTATTCTGTTATATTGAATATTGAATGAATATTGAGTGTATGATTTTGTTTATATACAAACTTTTTAACGTTTTTCTTATTGATTATAGTTCATATAGATTTATTATAACATAAAAGTATGTATAAAAGTTTAAAAAATTATGATTTATGCTCTTTTTATGCTCATAATGAATATATAGGATAAATATATAATTAACGTTAAATAGTTATAAATAATAATAAATTGATAATGTTTATTGATTGGTATTATATATAAAGATCATTATAATGATAATAAATATTTTTTTGAGTTCATAAATGAGTATAAATGGGTCATTTCCGGCTTTGATTTTAATGGGATACGCACCATATTTCATTCAACATCGCATAAAAATATTTTTATTTGCATAGTTTTTAATGTTTTTATGCTTGAATATGGTTGGTATAGTTATATTATAACATAAAAATATGCACAACATATATAAACATAACTATTTATGCTGTTTTTTTTAGGTTAAAGTATCTTCATAGTAAATCGATTTATTACATAAAATTGTTATAAATAATTGAATATTGATATGGTTTTTTGTATAATTTATTGTTAATTGATATCCTATTCGATAATAGATGGACATTTGAATTTTAAAATGGCGTTAAATAGGTTAAATTAGGGTTTATTGTATTCTGTTATATTGAATATTGAATGAATATTGAGTGTATGATTTTGTTTATATACAAACTTTTTAACGTTTTTCTTATTGATTATAGTTCATATAGATTTATTATAACATAAAAGTATGTATAAAAGTTTAAAAAATTATGATTTATGCTCTTTTTATGCTCATAATGAATATATAGGATAAATATATAATTAACGTTAAATAGTTATAAATAATAATAAATTGATAATGTTTATTGATTGGTATTATATATAAAGATCATTATAATGATAATAAATATTTTTTTGAGTTCATAAATGAGTATAAATGGGTCATTTCCGGCTTTGATTTTAATGGGATACGCACCATATTTCATTCAACATCGCATAAAAATATTTTTATTTGCATAGTTTTTAATGTTTTTATGCTTGAATATGGTTGGTATAGTTATATTATAACATAAAAATATGCACAACATATATAAACATAACTATTTATGCTGTTTTTTTTAGGTTAAAGTATCTTCATAGTAAATCGATTTATTACATAAAATTGTTATAAATAATTGAATATTGATATGGTTTTTTGTATAATTTATTGTTAATTGATATCCTATTCGATAATAGATGGACATTTGAATTTTAAAATGGCGTTAAATAGGTTAAATTAGGGTTTATTGTATTCTGTTATATTGAATATTGAATGAATATTGAGTGTATGATTTTGTTTATATACAAACTTTTTAACGTTTTTCTTATTGATTATAGTTCATATAGATTTATTATAACATAAAAGTATGTATAAAAGTTTAAAAAATTATGATTTATGCTCTTTTTATGCTCATAATGAATATATAGGATAAATATATAATTAACGTTAAATAGTTATAAATAATAATAAATTGATAATGTTTATTGATTGGTATTATATATAAAGATCATTATAATGATAATAAATATTTTTTTGAGTTCATAAATGAGTATAAATGGGTCATTTCCGGCTTTGATTTTAATGGGATACGCACCATATTTCATTCAACATCGCATAAAAATATTTTTATTTGCATAGTTTTTAATGTTTTTATGCTTGAATATGGTTGGTATAGTTATATTATAACATAAAAATATGCACAACATATATAAACATAACTATTTATGCTGTTTTTTTTAGGTTAAAGTATCTTCATAGTAAATCGATTTATTACATAAAATTGTTATAAATAATTGAATATTGATATGGTTTTTTGTATAATTTATTGTTAATTGATATCCTATTCGATAATAGATGGACATTTGAATTTTAAAATGGCGTTAAATAGGTTAAATTAGGGTTTATTGTATTCTGTTATATTGAATATTGAATGAATATTGAGTGTATGATTTTGTTTATATACAAACTTTTTAACGTTTTTCTTATTGATTATAGTTCATATAGATTTATTATAACATAAAAGTATGTATAAAAGTTTAAAAAATTATGATTTATGCTCTTTTTATGCTCATAATGAATATATAGGATAAATATATAATTAACGTTAAATAGTTATAAATAATAATAAATTGATAATGTTTATTGATTGGTATTATATATAAAGATCATTATAATGATAATAAATATTTTTTTGAGTTCATAAATGAGTATAAATGGGTCATTTCCGGCTTTGATTTTAATGGGATACGCACCATATTTCATTCAACATCGCATAAAAATATTTTTATTTGCATAGTTTTTAATGTTTTTATGCTTGAATATGGTTGGTATAGTTATATTATAACATAAAAATATGCACAACATATATAAACATAACTATTTATGCTGTTTTTTTTAGGTTAAAGTATCTTCATAGTAAATCGATTTATTACATAAAATTGTTATAAATAATTGAATATTGATATGGTTTTTTGTATAATTTATTGTTAATTGATATCCTATTCGATAATAGATGGACATTTGAATTTTAAAATGGCGTTAAATAGGTTAAATTAGGGTTTATTGTATTCTGTTATATTGAATATTGAATGAATATTGAGTGTATGATTTTGTTTATATACAAACTTTTTAACGTTTTTCTTATTGATTATAGTTCATATAGATTTATTATAACATAAAAGTATGTATAAAAGTTTAAAAAATTATGATTTATGCTCTTTTTATGCTCATAATGAATATATAGGATAAATATATAATTAACGTTAAATAGTTATAAATAATAATAAATTGATAATGTTTATTGATTGGTATTATATATAAAGATCATTATAATGATAATAAATATTTTTTTGAGTTCATAAATGAGTATAAATGGGTCATTTCCGGCTTTGATTTTAATGGGATACGCACCATATTTCATTCAACATCGCATAAAAATATTTTTATTTGCATAGTTTTTAATGTTTTTATGCTTGAATATGGTTGGTATAGTTATATTATAACATAAAAATATGCACAACATATATAAACATAACTATTTATGCTGTTTTTTTTAGGTTAAAGTATCTTCATAGTAAATCGATTTATTACATAAAATTGTTATAAATAATTGAATATTGATATGGTTTTTTGTATAATTTATTGTTAATTGATATCCTATTCGATAATAGATGGACATTTGAATTTTAAAATGGCGTTAAATAGGTTAAATTAGGGTTTATTGTATTCTGTTATATTGAATATTGAATGAATATTGAGTGTATGATTTTGTTTATATACAAACTTTTTAACGTTTTTCTTATTGATTATAGTTCATATAGATTTATTATAACATAAAAGTATGTATAAAAGTTTAAAAAATTATGATTTATGCTCTTTTTATGCTCATAATGAATATATAGGATAAATATATAATTAACGTTAAATAGTTATAAATAATAATAAATTGATAATGTTTATTGATTGGTATTATATATAAAGATCATTATAATGATAATAAATATTTTTTTGAGTTCATAAATGAGTATAAATGGGTCATTTCCGGCTTTGATTTTAATGGGATACGCACCATATTTCATTCAACATCGCATAAAAATATTTTTATTTGCATAGTTTTTAATGTTTTTATGCTTGAATATGGTTGGTATAGTTATATTATAACATAAAAATATGCACAACATATATAAACATAACTATTTATGCTGTTTTTTTTAGGTTAAAGTATCTTCATAGTAAATCGATTTATTACATAAAATTGTTATAAATAATTGAATATTGATATGGTTTTTTGTATAATTTATTGTTAATTGATATCCTATTCGATAATAGATGGACATTTGAATTTTAAAATGGCGTTAAATAGGTTAAATTAGGGTTTATTGTATTCTGTTATATTGAATATTGAATGAATATTGAGTGTATGATTTTGTTTATATACAAACTTTTTAACGTTTTTCTTATTGATTATAGTTCATATAGATTTATTATAACATAAAAGTATGTATAAAAGTTTAAAAAATTATGATTTATGCTCTTTTTATGCTCATAATGAATATATAGGATAAATATATAATTAACGTTAAATAGTTATAAATAATAATAAATTGATAATGTTTATTGATTGGTATTATATATAAAGATCATTATAATGATAATAAATATTTTTTTGAGTTCATAAATGAGTATAAATGGGTCATTTCCGGCTTTGATTTTAATGGGATACGCACCATATTTCATTCAACATCGCATAAAAATATTTTTATTTGCATAGTTTTTAATGTTTTTATGCTTGAATATGGTTGGTATAGTTATATTATAACATAAAAATATGCACAACATATATAAACATAACTATTTATGCTGTTTTTTTTAGGTTAAAGTATCTTCATAGTAAATCGATTTATTACATAAAATTGTTATAAATAATTGAATATTGATATGGTTTTTTGTATAATTTATTGTTAATTGATATCCTATTCGATAATAGATGGACATTTGAATTTTAAAATGGCGTTAAATAGGTTAAATTAGGGTTTATTGTATTCTGTTATATTGAATATTGAATGAATATTGAGTGTATGATTTTGTTTATATACAAACTTTTTAACGTTTTTCTTATTGATTATAGTTCATATAGATTTATTATAACATAAAAGTATGTATAAAAGTTTAAAAAATTATGATTTATGCTCTTTTTATGCTCATAATGAATATATAGGATAAATATATAATTAACGTTAAATAGTTATAAATAATAATAAATTGATAATGTTTATTGATTGGTATTATATATAAAGATCATTATAATGATAATAAATATTTTTTTGAGTTCATAAATGAGTATAAATGGGTCATTTCCGGCTTTGATTTTAATGGGATACGCACCATATTTCATTCAACATCGCATAAAAATATTTTTATTTGCATAGTTTTTAATGTTTTTATGCTTGAATATGGTTGGTATAGTTATATTATAACATAAAAATATGCACAACATATATAAACATAACTATTTATGCTGTTTTTTTTAGGTTAAAGTATCTTCATAGTAAATCGATTTATTACATAAAATTGTTATAAATAATTGAATATTGATATGGTTTTTTGTATAATTTATTGTTAATTGATATCCTATTCGATAATAGATGGACATTTGAATTTTAAAATGGCGTTAAATAGGTTAAATTAGGGTTTATTGTATTCTGTTATATTGAATATTGAATGAATATTGAGTGTATGATTTTGTTTATATACAAACTTTTTAACGTTTTTCTTATTGATTATAGTTCATATAGATTTATTATAACATAAAAGTATGTATAAAAGTTTAAAAAATTATGATTTATGCTCTTTTTATGCTCATAATGAATATATAGGATAAATATATAATTAACGTTAAATAGTTATAAATAATAATAAATTGATAATGTTTATTGATTGGTATTATATATAAAGATCATTATAATGATAATAAATATTTTTTTGAGTTCATAAATGAGTATAAATGGGTCATTTCCGGCTTTGATTTTAATGGGATACGCACCATATTTCATTCAACATCGCATAAAAATATTTTTATTTGCATAGTTTTTAATGTTTTTATGCTTGAATATGGTTGGTATAGTTATATTATAACATAAAAATATGCACAACATATATAAACATAACTATTTATGCTGTTTTTTTTAGGTTAAAGTATCTTCATAGTAAATCGATTTATTACATAAAATTGTTATAAATAATTGAATATTGATATGGTTTTTTGTATAATTTATTGTTAATTGATATCCTATTCGATAATAGATGGACATTTGAATTTTAAAATGGCGTTAAATAGGTTAAATTAGGGTTTATTGTATTCTGTTATATTGAATATTGAATGAATATTGAGTGTATGATTTTGTTTATATACAAACTTTTTAACGTTTTTCTTATTGATTATAGTTCATATAGATTTATTATAACATAAAAGTATGTATAAAAGTTTAAAAAATTATGATTTATGCTCTTTTTATGCTCATAATGAATATATAGGATAAATATATAATTAACGTTAAATAGTTATAAATAATAATAAATTGATAATGTTTATTGATTGGTATTATATATAAAGATCATTATAATGATAATAAATATTTTTTTGAGTTCATAAATGAGTATAAATGGGTCATTTCCGGCTTTGATTTTAATGGGATACGCACCATATTTCATTCAACATCGCATAAAAATATTTTTATTTGCATAGTTTTTAATGTTTTTATGCTTGAATATGGTTGGTATAGTTATATTATAACATAAAAATATGCACAACATATATAAACATAACTATTTATGCTGTTTTTTTTAGGTTAAAGTATCTTCATAGTAAATCGATTTATTACATAAAATTGTTATAAATAATTGAATATTGATATGGTTTTTTGTATAATTTATTGTTAATTGATATCCTATTCGATAATAGATGGACATTTGAATTTTAAAATGGCGTTAAATAGGTTAAATTAGGGTTTATTGTATTCTGTTATATTGAATATTGAATGAATATTGAGTGTATGATTTTGTTTATATACAAACTTTTTAACGTTTTTCTTATTGATTATAGTTCATATAGATTTATTATAACATAAAAGTATGTATAAAAGTTTAAAAAATTATGATTTATGCTCTTTTTATGCTCATAATGAATATATAGGATAAATATATAATTAACGTTAAATAGTTATAAATAATAATAAATTGATAATGTTTATTGATTGGTATTATATATAAAGATCATTATAATGATAATAAATATTTTTTTGAGTTCATAAATGAGTATAAATGGGTCATTTCCGGCTTTGATTTTAATGGGATACGCACCATATTTCATTCAACATCGCATAAAAATATTTTTATTTGCATAGTTTTTAATGTTTTTATGCTTGAATATGGTTGGTATAGTTATATTATAACATAAAAATATGCACAACATATATAAACATAACTATTTATGCTGTTTTTTTTAGGTTAAAGTATCTTCATAGTAAATCGATTTATTACATAAAATTGTTATAAATAATTGAATATTGATATGGTTTTTTGTATAATTTATTGTTAATTGATATCCTATTCGATAATAGATGGACATTTGAATTTTAAAATGGCGTTAAATAGGTTAAATTAGGGTTTATTGTATTCTGTTATATTGAATATTGAATGAATATTGAGTGTATGATTTTGTTTATATACAAACTTTTTAACGTTTTTCTTATTGATTATAGTTCATATAGATTTATTATAACATAAAAGTATGTATAAAAGTTTAAAAAATTATGATTTATGCTCTTTTTATGCTCATAATGAATATATAGGATAAATATATAATTAACGTTAAATAGTTATAAATAATAATAAATTGATAATGTTTATTGATTGGTATTATATATAAAGATCATTATAATGATAATAAATATTTTTTTGAGTTCATAAATGAGTATAAATGGGTCATTTCCGGCTTTGATTTTAATGGGATACGCACCATATTTCATTCAACATCGCATAAAAATATTTTTATTTGCATAGTTTTTAATGTTTTTATGCTTGAATATGGTTGGTATAGTTATATTATAACATAAAAATATGCACAACATATATAAACATAACTATTTATGCTGTTTTTTTTAGGTTAAAGTATCTTCATAGTAAATCGATTTATTACATAAAATTGTTATAAATAATTGAATATTGATATGGTTTTTTGTATAATTTATTGTTAATTGATATCCTATTCGATAATAGATGGACATTTGAATTTTAAAATGGCGTTAAATAGGTTAAATTAGGGTTTATTGTATTCTGTTATATTGAATATTGAATGAATATTGAGTGTATGATTTTGTTTATATACAAACTTTTTAACGTTTTTCTTATTGATTATAGTTCATATAGATTTATTATAACATAAAAGTATGTATAAAAGTTTAAAAAATTATGATTTATGCTCTTTTTATGCTCATAATGAATATATAGGATAAATATATAATTAACGTTAAATAGTTATAAATAATAATAAATTGATAATGTTTATTGATTGGTATTATATATAAAGATCATTATAATGATAATAAATATTTTTTTGAGTTCATAAATGAGTATAAATGGGTCATTTCCGGCTTTGATTTTAATGGGATACGCACCATATTTCATTCAACATCGCATAAAAATATTTTTATTTGCATAGTTTTTAATGTTTTTATGCTTGAATATGGTTGGTATAGTTATATTATAACATAAAAATATGCACAACATATATAAACATAACTATTTATGCTGTTTTTTTTAGGTTAAAGTATCTTCATAGTAAATCGATTTATTACATAAAATTGTTATAAATAATTGAATATTGATATGGTTTTTTGTATAATTTATTGTTAATTGATATCCTATTCGATAATAGATGGACATTTGAATTTTAAAATGGCGTTAAATAGGTTAAATTAGGGTTTATTGTATTCTGTTATATTGAATATTGAATGAATATTGAGTGTATGATTTTGTTTATATACAAACTTTTTAACGTTTTTCTTATTGATTATAGTTCATATAGATTTATTATAACATAAAAGTATGTATAAAAGTTTAAAAAATTATGATTTATGCTCTTTTTATGCTCATAATGAATATATAGGATAAATATATAATTAACGTTAAATAGTTATAAATAATAATAAATTGATAATGTTTATTGATTGGTATTATATATAAAGATCATTATAATGATAATAAATATTTTTTTGAGTTCATAAATGAGTATAAATGGGTCATTTCCGGCTTTGATTTTAATGGGATACGCACCATATTTCATTCAACATCGCATAAAAATATTTTTATTTGCATACTTTTTAATGTTTTTATGCTTGAATATGGTTGGTATAGTTATATTATAACATAAAAATATGCACAACATATATAAACATAACTATTTATGCTGTTTTTTTTAGGTTAAAGTATCTTCATAGTAAATCGATTTATTACATAAAATTGTTATAAATAATTGAATATTGATATGGTTTTTTGTATAATTTATTGTTAATTGATATCCTATTCGATAATAGATGGACATTTGAATTTTAAAATGGCGTTAAATAGGTTAAATTAGGGTTTATTGTATTATGTTATATTGAATATTGAATGAATATTGAGTGTATGATTTTGTTTATATACAAACTTTTTAACGTTTTTCTTATTGATTATAGTTCATATAGATTTATTATAACATAAAAGTATGTATAAAAGTTTAAAACATTATGATTTATGCTCTTTTTATGCTCATAATGAATATATAGGATAAATATATAATTAACGTTAAATAGTTATAAATAATAATAAATTGATAATGTTTATTGATTGGTATTATATATAAAGATCATTATAATGATAATAAATATTTTTTTGAGTTCATAAATGAGTATAAATGGGTCATTTCCGGCTTTGATTTTAATGGGATACGCACCATATTTCATTCAACATCGCATAAAAATATTTTTATTTGCATACTTTTTAATGTTTTTATGCTTGAATATGGTTGGTATAGTTATATTATAACATAAAAATATGCACAACATATATAAACATAACTATTTATGCTGTTTTTTTTAGGTTAAAGTATCTTCATAGTAAATCGATTTATTACATAAAATTGTTATAAATAATTGAATATTGATATGGTTTTTTGTATAATTTATTGTTAATTGATATCCTATTCGATAATAGATGGACATTTGAATTTTAAAATGGCGTTAAATAGGTTAAATTAGGGTTTATTGTATTATGTTATATTGAATATTGAATGAATATTGAGTGTATGATTTTGTTTATATACAAACTTTTTAACGTTTTTCTTATTGATTATAGTTCATATAGATTTATTATAACATAAAAGTATGTATAAAAGTTTAAAAAATTATGATTTATGCTCTTTTTATGCTCATAATGAATATATAGGATAAATATATAATTAACGTTAAATAGTTATAAATAATAATAAATTGATAATGTTTATTGATTGGTATTATATATAAAGATCATTATAATGATAATAAATATTTTTTTGAGTTCATAAATGAGTATAAATGGGTCATTTCCGGCTTTGATTTTAATGGGATACGCACCATATTTCATTCAACATCGCATAAAAATATTTTTATTTGCATACTTTTTAATGTTTTTATGCTTGAATATGGTTGGTATAGTTATATTATAACATAAAAATATGCACAACATATATAAACATAACTATTTATGCTGTTTTTTTTAGGTTAAAGTATCTTCATAGTAAATCGATTTATTACATAAAATTGTTATAAATAATTGAATATTGATATGGTTTTTTGTATAATTTATTGTTAATTGATATCCTATTCGATAATAGATGGACATTTGAATTTTAAAATGGCGTTAAATAGGTTAAATTAGGGTTTATTGTATTCTGTTATATTGAATATTGAATGAATATTGAGTGTATGATTTTGTTTATATACAAACTTTTTAACGTTTTTCTTATTGATTATAGTTCATATAGATTTATTATAACATAAAAGTATGTATAAAAGTTTAAAAATATATGTTTTATGCTCTTTTTATGCTCATAATGAATATATAGTATAAATATATAATTAACGTTAAATAGTTATAAATAATAATAAATTGATAATGTTTATTGATTGGTATTATATATAAAGATCATTATAATGATAATAAATATTTTTTTGAGTTCATAAATGAGTATAAATGTGTCATTTCCGGCTTTGATTTTAATGGGATACGCACCATATTTCATTCAACATCGAATAAAAATATTTTTATTTGCATACTTTTTAATGTTTTTATGCTTGAATATGGTTGGTATAGTTATATTATAACATAAAAATATGCACAACATATATAAACATAACTATTTATGCTGTTTTTTTTAGGTTAAAGTATCTTCATAGTAAATCGATTTATTACATAAAATTGTTATAAATAATTGAATATTGATATGGTTTTTTGTATAATTTATTGTTAATTGATATCCTATTCGATAATAGATGGACATTTGAATTTTAAAATGGCGTTAAATAGGTTAAATTAGGGTTTATTGTATTATGTTATATTGAATATTGAATGAATATTGAGTGTATGATTTTGTTTATATACAAACTTTTTAACGTTTTTCTTATTGATTATAGTTCATATAGATTTATTATAACATAAAAGTATGTATAAAAGTTTAAAAATATATGTTTTATGCTCTTTTTATGCTCATAATGAATATATAGTATAAATATATAATTAACGTTAAATAGTTATAAATAATAATAAATTGATAATGTTTATTGATTGGTATTATATATAAAGATCATTATAATGATAATAAATATTTTTTTGAGTTCATAAATGAGTATAAATGTGTCATTTCCGGCTTTGATTTTAATGGGATACGCACCATATTTCATTCAACATCGAATAAAAATATTTTTATTTGCATACTTTTTAATGTTTTTATGCTTGAATATGGTTGGTATAGTTATATTATAACATAAAAATATGCACAACATATATAAACATAACTATTTATGCTGTTTTTTTTAGGTTAAAGTATCTTCATAGTAAATCGATTTATTACATAAAATTGTTATAAATAATTGAATATTGATATGGTTTTTTGTATAATTTATTGTTAATTGATATCCTATTCGATAATAGATGGACATTTGAATTTTAAAATGGCGTTAAATAGGTTAAATTAGGGTTTATTGTATTATGTTATATTGAATATTGAATGAATATTGAGTGTATGATTTTGTTTATATACAAACTTTTTAACGTTTTTCTTATTGATTATAGTTCATATAGATTTATTATAACATAAAAGTATGTATAAAAGTTTAAAAAATTATGATTTATGCTCTTTTTATGCTCATAATGAATATATAGGATAAATATATAATTAACGTTAAATAGTTATAAATAATAATAAATTGATAATGTTTATTGATTGGTATTATATATAAAGATCATTATAATGATAA
This sequence comes from Tipula lateralis, assembly GCA_963932295.1. NCBI lineage: Eukaryota > Metazoa > Arthropoda > Insecta > Diptera > Tipulidae > Tipula > Tipula lateralis. Next base: position 188,252,122 of record OZ010738.1, on the reverse strand, counting down.
TAAATATTTTTTTGAGTTCATAAATGAGTATAAATGGGTCATTTCCGGCTTTGATTTTAATGGGATACGCACCATATTACATTCAACATCGCATAAAAATATTTTTATTTGCATACTTTTTAATGTTTTTATGCTTGAATATGGTTGGTATAGTTATATTATAACATAAAAATATGCACAACATATATAAACATAACTATTTATGCTGTTTTTTTTAGGTTAAAGTATCTTCATAGTAAATCGATTTATTACATAAAATTGTTATAAATAATTGAATATTGATATGGTTTTTTGTATAATTTATTGTTAATTGATATCCTATTCGATAATAGATGGACATTTGAATTTTAAAATGGCGTTAAATAGGTTAAATTAGGGTTTATTGTATTATGTTATATTGAATATTGAATGAATATTGAGTGTATGATTTTGTTTATATACAAACTTTTTAACGTTTTTCTTATTGATTATAGTTCATATAGATTTATTATAACATAAAAGTATGTATAAAAGTTTAAAAAATTATGATTTATGCTCTTTTTATGCTCATAATGAATATATAGGATAAATATATAATTAACGTTAAATAGTTATAAATAATAATAAATTGATAATGTTTATTGATTGGTATTATATATAAAGATCATTATAATGATAATAAATATTTTTTTGAGTTCATAAATGAGTATAAATGGGTCATTTCCGGCTTTGATTTTAATGGGATACGCACCATATTTCATTCAACATCGCATAAAAATATTTTTATTTGCATACTTTTTAATGTTTTTATGCTTGAATATGGTTGGTATAGTTATATTATAACATAAAAATATGCACAACATATATAAACATAACTATTTATGCTGTTTTTTTTAGGTTAAAGTATCTTCATAGTAAATCGATTTATTACATAAAATTGTTATAAATAATTGAATATTGATATGGTTTTTTGTATAATTTATTGTTAATTGATATCCTATTCGATAATAGATGGACATTTGAATTTTAAAATGGCGTTAAATAGGTTAAATTAGGGTTTATTGTATTCTGTTATATTGAATATTGAATGAATATTGAGTGTATGATTTTGTTTATATACAAACTTTTTAACGTTTTTCTTATTGATTATAGTTCATATAGATTTATTATAACATAAAAGTATGTATAAAAGTTTAAAAATATATGTTTTATGCTCTTTTTATGCTCATAATGAATATATAGTATAAATATATAATTAACGTTAAATAGTTATAAATAATAATAAATTGATAATGTTTATTGATTGGTATTATATATAAAGATCATTATAATGATAATAAATATTTTTTTGAGTTCATAAATGAGTATAAATGGGTCATTTCCGGCTTTGATTTTAATGGGATACGCACCATATTACATTCAACATCGCATAAAAATATTTTTATTTGCATACTTTTTAATGTTTTTATGCTTGAATATGGTTGGTATAGTTATATTATAACATAAAAATATGCACAACATATATAAACATAACTATTTATGCTGTTTTTTTTAGGTTAAAGTATCTTCATAGTAAATCGATTTATTACATAAAATTGTTATAAATAATTGAATATTGATATGGTTTTTTGTATAATTTATTGTTAATTGATATCCTATTCGATAATAGATGGACATTTGAATTTTAAAATGGCGTTAAATAGGTTAAATTAGGGTTTATTGTATTATGTTATATTGAATATTGAATGAATATTGAGTGTATGATTTTGTTTATATACAAACTTTTTAACGTTTTTCTTATTGATTATAGTTCATATAGATTTATTATAACATAAAAGTATGTATAAAAGTTTAAAAAATTATGATTTATGCTCTTTTTATGCTCATAATGAATATATAGGATAAATATATAATTAACGTTAAATAGTTATAAATAATAATAAATTGATAATGTTTATTGATTGGTATTATATATAAAGATCATTATAATGATAATAAATATTTTTTTGAGTTCATAAATGAGTATAAATGGGTCATTTCCGGCTTTGATTTTAATGGGATACGCACCATATTTCATTCAACATCGCATAAAAATATTTTTATTTGCATACTTTTTAATGTTTTTATGCTTGAATATGGTTGGTATAGTTATATTATAACATAAAAATATGCACAACATATATAAACATAACTATTTATGCTGTTTTTTTTAGGTTAAAGTATCTTCATAGTAAATCGATTTATTACATAAAATTGTTATAAATAATTGAATATTGATATGGTTTTTTGTATAATTTATTGTTAATTGATATCCTATTCGATAATAGATGGACATTTGAATTTTAAAATGGCGTTAAATAGGTTAAATTAGGGTTTATTGTATTCTGTTATATTGAATATTGAATGAATATTGAGTGTATGATTTTGTTTATATACAAACTTTTTAACGTTTTTCTTATTGATTATAGTTCATATAGATTTATTATAACATAAAAGTATGTATAAAAGTTTAAAAATATATGTTTTATGCTCTTTTTATGCTCATAATGAATATATAGTATAAATATATAATTAACGTTAAATAGTTATAAATAATAATAAATTGATAATGTTTATTGATTGGTATTATATATAAAGATCATTATAATGATAATAAATATTTTTTTGAGTTCATAAATGAGTATAAATGTGTCATTTCCGGCTTTGATTTTAATGGGATACGCACCATATTTCATTCAACATCGAATAAAAATATTTTTATTTGCATACTTTTTAATGTTTTTATGCTTGAATATGGTTGGTATAGTTATATTATAACATAAAAATATGCACAACATATATAAACATAACTATTTATGCTGTTTTTTTTAGGTTAAAGTATCTTCATAGTAAATCGATTTATTACATAAAATTGTTATAAATAATTGAATATTGATATGGTTTTTTGTATAATTTATTGTTAATTGATATCCTATTCGATAATAGATGGACATTTGAATTTTAAAATGGCGTTAAATAGGTTAAATTAGGGTTTATTGTATTATGTTATATTGAATATTGAATGAATATTGAGTGTATGATTTTGTTTATATACAAACTTTTTAACGTTTTTCTTATTGATTATAGTTCATATAGATTTATTATAACATAAAAGTATGTATAAAAGTTTAAAAATATATGTTTTATGCTCTTTTTATGCTCATAATGAATATATAGTATAAATATATAATTAACGTTAAATAGTTATAAATAATAATAAATTGATAATGTTTATTGATTGGTATTATATATAAAGATCATTATAATGATAATAAATATTTTTTTGAGTTCATAAATGAGTATAAATGTGTCATTTCCGGCTTTGATTTTAATGGGATACGCACCATATTTCATTCAACATCGAATAAAAATATTTTTATTTGCATACTTTTTAATGTTTTTATGCTTGAATATGGTTGGTATAGTTATATTATAACATAAAAATATGCACAACATATATAAACATAACTATTTATGCTGTTTTTTTTAGGTTAAAGTATCTTCATAGTAAATCGATTTATTACATAAAATTGTTATAAATAATTGAATATTGATATGGTTTTTTGTATAATTTATTGTTAATTGATATCCTATTCGATAATAGATGGACATTTGAATTTTAAAATGGCGTTAAATAGGTTAAATTAGGGTTTATTGTATTATGTTATATTGAATATTGAATGAATATTGAGTGTATGATTTTGTTTATATACAAACTTTTTAACGTTTTTCTTATTGATTATAGTTCATATAGATTTATTATAACATAAAAGTATGTATAAAAGTTTAAAACATTATGATTTATGCTCTTTTTATGCTCATAATGAATATATAGGATAAATATATAATTAACGTTAAATAGTTATAAATAATAATAAATTGATAATGTTTATTGATTGGTATTATATATAAAGATCATTATAATGATAATAAATATTTTTTTGAGTTCATAAATGAGTATAAATGGGTCATTTCCGGCTTTGATTTTAATGGGATACGCACCATATTACATTCAACATCGCATAAAAATATTTTTATTTGCATACTTTTTAATGTTTTTATGCTTGAATATGGTTGGTATAGTTATATTATAACATAAAAATATGCACAACATATATAAACATAACTATTTATGCTGTTTTTTTTAGGTTAAAGTATCTTCATAGTAAATCGATTTATTACATAAAATTGTTATAAATAATTGAATATTGATATGGTTTTTTGTATAATTTATTGTTAATTGATATCCTATTCGATAATAGATGGACATTTGAATTTTAAAATGGCGTTAAATAGGTTAAATTAGGGTTTATTGTATTATGTTATATTGAATATTGAATGAATATTGAGTGTATGATTTTGTTTATATACAAACTTTTTAACGTTTTTCTTATTGATTATAGTTCATATAGATTTATTATAACATAAAAGTATGTATAAAAGTTTAAAAAATTATGATTTATGCTCTTTTTATGCTCATAATGAATATATAGGATAAATATATAATTAACGTTAAATAGTTATAAATAATAATAAATTGATAATGTTTATTGATTGGTATTATATATAAAGATCATTATAATGATAATAAATATTTTTTTGAGTTCATAAATGAGTATAAATGGGTCATTTCCGGCTTTGATTTTAATGGGATACGCACCATATTTCATTCAACATCGCATAAAAATATTTTTATTTGCATACTTTTTAATGTTTTTATGCTTGAATATGGTTGGTATAGTTATATTATAACATAAAAATATGCACAACATATATAAACATAACTATTTATGCTGTTTTTTTTAGGTTAAAGTATCTTCATAGTAAATCGATTTATTACATAAAATTGTTATAAATAATTGAATATTGATATGGTTTTTTGTATAATTTATTGTTAATTGATATCCTATTCGATAATAGATGGACATTTGAATTTTAAAATGGCGTTAAATAGGTTAAATTAGGGTTTATTGTATTCTGTTATATTGAATATTGAATGAATATTGAGTGTATGATTTTGTTTATATACAAACTTTTTAACGTTTTTCTTATTGATTATAGTTCATATAGATTTATTATAACATAAAAGTATGTATAAAAGTTTAAAAATATATGTTTTATGCTCTTTTTATGCTCATAATGAATATATAGTATAAATATATAATTAACGTTAAATAGTTATAAATAATAATAAATTGATAATGTTTATTGATTGGTATTATATATAAAGATCATTATAATGATAATAAATATTTTTTTGAGTTCATAAATGAGTATAAATGTGTCATTTCCGGCTTTGATTTTAATGGGATACGCACCATATTTCATTCAACATCGAATAAAAATATTTTTATTTGCATACTTTTTAATGTTTTTATGCTTGAATATGGTTGGTATAGTTATATTATAACATAAAAATATGCACAACATATATAAACATAACTATTTATGCTGTTTTTTTTAGGTTAAAGTATCTTCATAGTAAATCGATTTATTACATAAAATTGTTATAAATAATTGAATATTGATATGGTTTTTTGTATAATTTATTGTTAATTGATATCCTATTCGATAATAGATGGACATTTGAATTTTAAAATGGCGTTAAATAGGTTAAATTAGGGTTTATTGTATTATGTTATATTGAATATTGAATGAATATTGAGTGTATGATTTTGTTTATATACAAACTTTTTAACGTTTTTCTTATTGATTATAGTTCATATAGATTTATTATAACATAAAAGTATGTATAAAAGTTTAAAAATATATGTTTTATGCTCTTTTTATGCTCATAATGAATATATAGTATAAATATATAATTAACGTTAAATAGTTATAAATAATAATAAATTGATAATGTTTATTGATTGGTATTATATATAAAGATCATTATAATGATAATAAATATTTTTTTGAGTTCATAAATGAGTATAAATGTGTCATTTCCGGCTTTGATTTTAATGGGATACGCACCATATTTCATTCAACATCGAATAAAAATATTTTTATTTGCATACTTTTTAATGTTTTTATGCTTGAATATGGTTGGTATAGTTATATTATAACATAAAAATATGCACAACATATATAAACATAACTATTTATGCTGTTTTTTTTAGGTTAAAGTATCTTCATAGTAAATCGATTTATTACATAAAATTGTTATAAATAATTGAATATTGATATGGTTTTTTGTATAATTTATTGTTAATTGATATCCTATTCGATAATAGATGGACATTTGAATTTTAAAATGGCGTTAAATAGGTTAAATTAGGGTTTATTGTATTATGTTATATTGAATATTGAATGAATATTGAGTGTATGATTTTGTTTATATACAAACTTTTTAACGTTTTTCTTATTGATTATAGTTCATATAGATTTATTATAACATAAAAGTATGTATAAAAGTTTAAAAAATTATGATTTATGCTCTTTTTATGCTCATAATGAATATATAGGATAAATATATAATTAACGTTAAATAGTTATAAATAATAATAAATTGATAATGTTTATTGATTGGTATTATATATAAAGATCATTATAATGATAATAAATATTTTTTTGAGTTCATAAATGAGTATAAATGGGTCATTTCCGGCTTTGATTTTAATGGGATACGCACCATATTACATTCAACATCGCATAAAAATATTTTTATTTGCATACTTTTTAATGTTTTTATGCTTGAATATGGTTGGTATAGTTATATTATAACATAAAAATATGCACAACATATATAAACATAACTATTTATGCTGTTTTTTTTAGGTTAAAGTATCTTCATAGTAAATCGATTTATTACATAAAATTGTTATAAATAATTGAATATTGATATGGTTTTTTGTATAATTTATTGTTAATTGATATCCTATTCGATAATAGATGGACATTTGAATTTTAAAATGGCGTTAAATAGGTTAAATTAGGGTTTATTGTATTATGTTATATTGAATATTGAATGAATATTGAGTGTATGATTTTGTTTATATACAAACTTTTTAACGTTTTTCTTATTGATTATAGTTCATATAGATTTATTATAACATAAAAGTATGTATAAAAGTTTAAAAAATTATGATTTATGCTCTTTTTATGCTCATAATGAATATATAGGATAAATATATAATTAACGTTAAATAGTTATAAATAATAATAAATTGATAATGTTTATTGATTGGTATTATATATAAAGATCATTATAATGATAATAAATATTTTTTTGAGTTCATAAATGAGTATAAATGGGTCATTTCCGGCTTTGATTTTAATGGGATACGCACCATATTTCATTCAACATCGCATAAAAATATTTTTATTTGCATACTTTTTAATGTTTTTATGCTTGAATATGGTTGGTATAGTTATATTATAACATAAAAATATGCACAACATATATAAACATAACTATTTATGCTGTTTTTTTTAGGTTAAAGTATCTTCATAGTAAATCGATTTATTACATAAAATTGTTATAAATAATTGAATATTGATATGGTTTTTTGTATAATTTATTGTTAATTGATATCCTATTCGATAATAGATGGACATTTGAATTTTAAAATGGCGTTAAATAGGTTAAATTAGGGTTTATTGTATTCTGTTATATTGAATATTGAATGAATATTGAGTGTATGATTTTGTTTATATACAAACTTTTTAACGTTTTTCTTATTGATTATAGTTCATATAGATTTATTATAACATAAAAGTATGTATAAAAGTTTAAAAATATATGTTTTATGCTCTTTTTATGCTCATAATGAATATATAGTATAAATATATAATTAACGTTAAATAGTTATAAATAATAATAAATTGATAATGTTTATTGATTGGTATTATATATAAAGATCATTATAATGATAATAAATATTTTTTTGAGTTCATAAATGAGTATAAATGGGTCATTTCCGGCTTTGATTTTAATGGGATACGCACCATATTACATTCAACATCGCATAAAAATATTTTTATTTGCATACTTTTTAATGTTTTTATGCTTGAATATGGTTGGTATAGTTATATTATAACATAAAAATATGCACAACATATATAAACATAACTATTTATGCTGTTTTTTTTAGGTTAAAGTATCTTCATAGTAAATCGATTTATTACATAAAATTGTTATAAATAATTGAATATTGATATGGTTTTTTGTATAATTTATTGTTAATTGATATCCTATTCGATAATAGATGGACATTTGAATTTTAAAATGGCGTTAAATAGGTTAAATTAGGGTTTATTGTATTATGTTATATTGAATATTGAATGAATATTGAGTGTATGATTTTGTTTATATACAAACTTTTTAACGTTTTTCTTATTGATTATAGTTCATATAGATTTATTATAACATAAAAGTATGTATAAAAGTTTAAAAAATTATGATTTATGCTCTTTTTATGCTCATAATGAATATATAGGATAAATATATAATTAACGTTAAATAGTTATAAATAATAATAAATTGATAATGTTTATTGATTGGTATTATATATAAAGATCATTATAATGATAATAAATATTTTTTTGAGTTCATAAATGAGTATAAATGGGTCATTTCCGGCTTTGATTTTAATGGGATACGCACCATATTTCATTCAACATCGCATAAAAATATTTTTATTTGCATACTTTTTAATGTTTTTATGCTTGAATATGGTTGGTATAGTTATATTATAACATAAAAATATGCACAACATATATAAACATAACTATTTATGCTGTTTTTTTTAGGTTAAAGTATCTTCATAGTAAATCGATTTATTACATAAAATTGTTATAAATAATTGAATATTGATATGGTTTTTTGTATAATTTATTGTTAATTGATATCCTATTCGATAATAGATGGACATTTGAATTTTAAAATGGCGTTAAATAGGTTAAATTAGGGTTTATTGTATTCTGTTATATTGAATATTGAATGAATATTGAGTGTATGATTTTGTTTATATACAAACTTTTTAACGTTTTTCTTATTGATTATAGTTCATATAGATTTATTATAACATAAAAGTATGTATAAAAGTTTAAAAATATATGTTTTATGCTCTTTTTATGCTCATAATGAATATATAGTATAAATATATAATTAACGTTAAATAGTTATAAATAATAATAAATTGATAATGTTTATTGATTGGTATTATATATAAAGATCATTATAATGATAATAAATATTTTTTTGAGTTCATAAATGAGTATAAATGTGTCATTTCCGGCTTTGATTTTAATGGGATACGCACCATATTTCATTCAACATCGAATAAAAATATTTTTATTTGCATACTTTTTAATGTTTTTATGCTTGAATATGGTTGGTATAGTTATATTATAACATAAAAATATGCACAACATATATAAACATAACTATTTATGCTGTTTTTTTTAGGTTAAAGTATCTTCATAGTAAATCGATTTATTACATAAAATTGTTATAAATAATTGAATATTGATATGGTTTTTTGTATAATTTATTGTTAATTGATATCCTATTCGATAATAGATGGACATTTGAATTTTAAAATGGCGTTAAATAGGTTAAATTAGGGTTTATTGTATTATGTTATATTGAATATTGAATGAATATTGAGTGTATGATTTTGTTTATATACAAACTTTTTAACGTTTTTCTTATTGATTATAGTTCATATAGATTTATTATAACATAAAAGTATGTATAAAAGTTTAAAAATATATGTTTTATGCTCTTTTTATGCTCATAATGAATATATAGTATAAATATATAATTAACGTTAAATAGTTATAAATAATAATAAATTGATAATGTTTATTGATTGGTATTATATATAAAGATCATTATAATGATAATAAATATTTTTTTGAGTTCATAAATGAGTATAAATGTGTCATTTCCGGCTTTGATTTTAATGGGATACGCACCATATTTCATTCAACATCGAATAAAAATATTTTTATTTGCATACTTTTTAATGTTTTTATGCTTGAATATGGTTGGTATAGTTATATTATAACATAAAAATATGCACAACATATATAAACATAACTATTTATGCTGTTTTTTTTAGGTTAAAGTATCTTCATAGTAAATCGATTTATTACATAAAATTGTTATAAATAATTGAATATTGATATGGTTTTTTGTATAATTTATTGTTAATTGATATCCTATTCGATAATAGATGGACATTTGAATTTTAAAATGGCGTTAAATAGGTTAAATTAGGGTTTATTGTATTATGTTATATTGAATATTGAATGAATATTGAGTGTATGATTTTGTTTATATACAAACTTTTTAACGTTTTTCTTATTGATTATAGTTCATATAGATTTATTATAACATAAAAGTATGTATAAAAGTTTAAAACATTATGATTTATGCTCTTTTTATGCTCATAATGAATATATAGGATAAATATATAATTAACGTTAAATAGTTATAAATAATAATAAATTGATAATGTTTATTGATTGGTATTATATATAAAGATCATTATAATGATAATAAATATTTTTTTGAGTTCATAAATGAGTATAAATGGGTCATTTCCGGCTTTGATTTTAATGGGATACGCACCATATTACATTCAACATCGCATAAAAATATTTTTATTTGCATACTTTTTAATGTTTTTATGCTTGAATATGGTTGGTATAGTTATATTATAACATAAAAATATGCACAACATATATAAACATAACTATTTATGCTGTTTTTTTTAGGTTAAAGTATCTTCATAGTAAATCGATTTATTACATAAAATTGTTATAAATAATTGAATATTGATATGGTTTTTTGTATAATTTATTGTTAATTGATATCCTATTCGATAATAGATGGACATTTGAATTTTAAAATGGCGTTAAATAGGTTAAATTAGGGTTTATTGTATTATGTTATATTGAATATTGAATGAATATTGAGTGTATGATTTTGTTTATATACAAACTTTTTAACGTTTTTCTTATTGATTATAGTTCATATAGATTTATTATAACATAAAAGTATGTATAAAAGTTTAAAAAATTATGATTTATGCTCTTTTTATGCTCATAATGAATATATAGGATAAATATATAATTAACGTTAAATAGTTATAAATAATAATAAATTGATAATGTTTATTGATTGGTATTATATATAAAGATCATTATAATGATAATAAATATTTTTTTGAGTTCATAAATGAGTATAAATGGGTCATTTCCGGCTTTGATTTTAATGGGATACGCACCATATTTCATTCAACATCGCATAAAAATATTTTTATTTGCATACTTTTTAATGTTTTTATGCTTGAATATGGTTGGTATAGTTATATTATAACATAAAAATATGCACAACATATATAAACATAACTATTTATGCTGTTTTTTTTAGGTTAAAGTATCTTCATAGTAAATCGATTTATTACATAAAATTGTTATAAATAATTGAATATTGATATGGTTTTTTGTATAATTTATTGTTAATTGATATCCTATTCGATAATAGATGGACATTTGAATTTTAAAATGGCGTTAAATAGGTTAAATTAGGGTTTATTGTATTCTGTTATATTGAATATTGAATGAATATTGAGTGTATGATTTTGTTTATATACAAACTTTTTAACGTTTTTCTTATTGATTATAGTTCATATAGATTTATTATAACATAAAAGTATGTATAAAAGTTTAAAAATATATGTTTTATGCTCTTTTTATGCTCATAATGAATATATAGTATAAATATATAATTAACGTTAAATAGTTATAAATAATAATAAATTGATAATGTTTATTGATTGGTATTATATATAAAGATCATTATAATGATAATAAATATTTTTTTGAGTTCATAAATGAGTATAAATGTGTCATTTCCGGCTTTGATTTTAATGGGATACGCACCATATTTCATTCAACATCGAATAAAAATATTTTTATTTGCATACTTTTTAATGTTTTTATGCTTGAATATGGTTGGTATAGTTATATTATAACATAAAAATATGCACAACATATATAAACATAACTATTTATGCTGTTTTTTTTAGGTTAAAGTATCTTCATAGTAAATCGATTTATTACATAAAATTGTTATAAATAATTGAATATTGATATGGTTTTTTGTATAATTTATTGTTAATTGATATCCTATTCGATAATAGATGGACATTTGAATTTTAAAATGGCGTTAAATAGGTTAAATTAGGGTTTATTGTATTATGTTATATTGAATATTGAATGAATATTGAGTGTATGATTTTGTTTATATACAAACTTTTTAACGTTTTTCTTATTGATTATAGTTCATATAGATTTATTATAACATAAAAGTATGTATAAAAGTTTAAAAATATATGTTTTATGCTCTTTTTATGCTCATAATGAATATATAGTATAAATATATAATTAACGTTAAATAGTTATAAATAATAATAAATTGATAATGTTTATTGATTGGTATTATATATAAAGATCATTATAATGATAATAAATATTTTTTTGAGTTCATAAATGAGTATAAATGTGTCATTTCCGGCTTTGATTTTAATGGGATACGCACCATATTTCATTCAACATCGAATAAAAATATTTTTATTTGCATACTTTTTAATGTTTTTATGCTTGAATATGGTTGGTATAGTTATATTATAACATAAAAATATGCACAACATATATAAACATAACTATTTATGCTGTTTTTTTTAGGTTAAAGTATCTTCATAGTAAATCGATTTATTACATAAAATTGTTATAAATAATTGAATATTGATATGGTTTTTTGTATAATTTATTGTTAATTGATATCCTATTCGATAATAGATGGACATTTGAATTTTAAAATGGCGTTAAATAGGTTAAATTAGGGTTTATTGTATTATGTTATATTGAATATTGAATGAATATTGAGTGTATGATTTTGTTTATATACAAACTTTTTAACGTTTTTCTTATTGATTATAGTTCATATAGATTTATTATAACATAAAAGTATGTATAAAAGTTTAAAAAATTATGATTTATGCTCTTTTTATGCTCATAATGAATATATAGGATAAATATATAATTAACGTTAAATAGTTATAAATAATAATAAATTGATAATGTTTATTGATTGGTATTATATATAAAGATCATTATAATGATAATAAATATTTTTTTGAGTTCATAAATGAGTATAAATGGGTCATTTCCGGCTTTGATTTTAATGGGATACGCACCATATTACATTCAACATCGCATAAAAATATTTTTATTTGCATACTTTTTAATGTTTTTATGCTTGAATATGGTTGGTATAGTTATATTATAACATAAAAATATGCACAACATATATAAACATAACTATTTATGCTGTTTTTTTTAGGTTAAAGTATCTTCATAGTAAATCGATTTATTACATAAAATTGTTATAAATAATTGAATATTGATATGGTTTTTTGTATAATTTATTGTTAATTGATATCCTATTCGATAATAGATGGACATTTGAATTTTAAAATGGCGTTAAATAGGTTAAATTAGGGTTTATTGTATTATGTTATATTGAATATTGAATGAATATTGAGTGTATGATTTTGTTTATATACAAACTTTTTAACGTTTTTCTTATTGATTATAGTTCATATAGATTTATTATAACATAAAAGTATGTATAAAAGTTTAAAAAATTATGATTTATGCTCTTTTTATGCTCATAATGAATATATAGGATAAATATATAATTAACGTTAAATAGTTATAAATAATAATAAATTGATAATGTTTATTGATTGGTATTATATATAAAGATCATTATAATGATAATAAATATTTTTTTGAGTTCATAAATGAGTATAAATGGGTCATTTCCGGCTTTGATTTTAATGGGATACGCACCATATTTCATTCAACATCGCATAAAAATATTTTTATTTGCATACTTTTTAATGTTTTTATGCTTGAATATGGTTGGTATAGTTATATTATAACATAAAAATATGCACAACATATATAAACATAACTATTTATGCTGTTTTTTTTAGGTTAAAGTATCTTCATAGTAAATCGATTTATTACATAAAATTGTTATAAATAATTGAATATTGATATGGTTTTTTGTATAATTTATTGTTAATTGATATCCTATTCGATAATAGATGGACATTTGAATTTTAAAATGGCGTTAAATAGGTTAAATTAGGGTTTATTGTATTCTGTTATATTGAATATTGAATGAATATTGAGTGTATGATTTTGTTTATATACAAACTTTTTAACGTTTTTCTTATTGATTATAGTTCATATAGATTTATTATAACATAAAAGTATGTATAAAAGTTTAAAAATATATGTTTTATGCTCTTTTTATGCTCATAATGAATATATAGTATAAATATATAATTAACGTTAAATAGTTATAAATAATAATAAATTGATAATGTTTATTGATTGGTATTATATATAAAGATCATTATAATGATAATAAATATTTTTTTGAGTTCATAAATGAGTATAAATGGGTCATTTCCGGCTTTGATTTTAATGGGATACGCACCATATTACATTCAACATCGCATAAAAATATTTTTATTTGCATACTTTTTAATGTTTTTATGCTTGAATATGGTTGGTATAGTTATATTATAACATAAAAATATGCACAACATATATAAACATAACTATTTATGCTGTTTTTTTTAGGTTAAAGTATCTTCATAGTAAATCGATTTATTACATAAAATTGTTATAAATAATTGAATATTGATATGGTTTTTTGTATAATTTATTGTTAATTGATATCCTATTCGATAATAGATGGACATTTGAATTTTAAAATGGCGTTAAATAGGTTAAATTAGGGTTTATTGTATTATGTTATATTGAATATTGAATGAATATTGAGTGTATGATTTTGTTTATATACAAACTTTTTAACGTTTTTCTTATTGATTATAGTTCATATAGATTTATTATAACATAAAAGTATGTATAAAAGTTTAAAAAATTATGATTTATGCTCTTTTTATGCTCATAATGAATATATAGGATAAATATATAATTAACGTTAAATAGTTATAAATAATAATAAATTGATAATGTTTATTGATTGGTATTATATATAAAGATCATTATAATGATAATAAATATTTTTTTGAGTTCATAAATGAGTATAAATGGGTCATTTCCGGCTTTGATTTTAATGGGATACGCACCATATTTCATTCAACATCGCATAAAAATATTTTTATTTGCATACTTTTTAATGTTTTTATGCTTGAATATGGTTGGTATAGTTATATTATAACATAAAAATATGCACAACATATATAAACATAACTATTTATGCTGTTTTTTTTAGGTTAAAGTATCTTCATAGTAAATCGATTTATTACATAAAATTGTTATAAATAATTGAATATTGATATGGTTTTTTGTATAATTTATTGTTAATTGATATCCTATTCGATAATAGATGGACATTTGAATTTTAAAATGGCGTTAAATAGGTTAAATTAGGGTTTATTGTATTCTGTTATATTGAATATTGAATGAATATTGAGTGTATGATTTTGTTTATATACAAACTTTTTAACGTTTTTCTTATTGATTATAGTTCATATAGATTTATTATAACATAAAAGTATGTATAAAAGTTTAAAAATATATGTTTTATGCTCTTTTTATGCTCATAATGAATATATAGTATAAATATATAATTAACGTTAAATAGTTATAAATAATAATAAATTGATAATGTTTATTGATTGGTATTATATATAAAGATCATTATAATGATAATAAATATTTTTTTGAGTTCATAAATGAGTATAAATGTGTCATTTCCGGCTTTGATTTTAATGGGATACGCACCATATTTCATTCAACATCGAATAAAAATATTTTTATTTGCATACTTTTTAATGTTTTTATGCTTGAATATGGTTGGTATAGTTATATTATAACATAAAAATATGCACAACATATATAAACATAACTATTTATGCTGTTTTTTTTAGGTTAAAGTATCTTCATAGTAAATCGATTTATTACATAAAATTGTTATAAATAATTGAATATTGATATGGTTTTTTGTATAATTTATTGTTAATTGATATCCTATTCGATAATAGATGGACATTTGAATTTTAAAATGGCGTTAAATAGGTTAAATTAGGGTTTATTGTATTATGTTATATTGAATATTGAATGAATATTGAGTGTATGATTTTGTTTATATACAAACTTTTTAACGTTTTTCTTATTGATTATAGTTCATATAGATTTATTATAACATAAAAGTATGTATAAAAGTTTAAAAATATATGTTTTATGCTCTTTTTATGCTCATAATGAATATATAGTATAAATATATAATTAACGTTAAATAGTTATAAATAATAATAAATTGATAATGTTTATTGATTGGTATTATATATAAAGATCATTATAATGATAATAAATATTTTTTTGAGTTCATAAATGAGTATAAATGTGTCATTTCCGGCTTTGATTTTAATGGGATACGCACCATATTTCATTCAACATCGAATAAAAATATTTTTATTTGCATACTTTTTAATGTTTTTATGCTTGAATATGGTTGGTATAGTTATATTATAACATAAAAATATGCACAACATATATAAACATAACTATTTATGCTGTTTTTTTTAGGTTAAAGTATCTTCATAGTAAATCGATTTATTACATAAAATTGTTATAAATAATTGAATATTGATATGGTTTTTTGTATAATTTATTGTTAATTGATATCCTATTCGATAATAGATGGACATTTGAATTTTAAAATGGCGTTAAATAGGTTAAATTAGGGTTTATTGTATTATGTTATATTGAATATTGAATGAATATTGAGTGTATGATTTTGTTTATATACAAACTTTTTAACGTTTTTCTTATTGATTATAGTTCATATAGATTTATTATAACATAAAAGTATGTATAAAAGTTTAAAAAATTATGATTTATGCTCTTTTTATGCTCATAATGAATATATAGGATAAATATATAATTAACGTTAAATAGTTATAAATAATAATAAATTGATAATGTTTATTGATTGGTATTATATATAAAGATCATTATAATGATAATAAATATTTTTTTGAGTTCATAAATGAGTATAAATGGGTCATTTCCGGCTTTGATTTTAATGGGATACGCACCATATTACATTCAACATCGCATAAAAATATTTTTATTTGCATACTTTTTAATGTTTTTATGCTTGAATATGGTTGGTATAGTTATATTATAACATAAAAATATGCACAACATATATAAACATAACTATTTATGCTGTTTTTTTTAGGTTAAAGTATCTTCATAGTAAATCGATTTATTACATAAAATTGTTATAAATAATTGAATATTGATATGGTTTTTTGTATAATTTATTGTTAATTGATATCCTATTCGATAATAGATGGACATTTGAATTTTAAAATGGCGTTAAATAGGTTAAATTAGGGTTTATTGTATTATGTTATATTGAATATTGAATGAATATTGAGTGTATGATTTTGTTTATATACAAACTTTTTAACGTTTTTCTTATTGATTATAGTTCATATAGATTTATTATAACATAAAAGTATGTATAAAAGTTTAAAAAATTATGATTTATGCTCTTTTTATGCTCATAATGAATATATAGGATAAATATATAATTAACGTTAAATAGTTATAAATAATAATAAATTGATAATGTTTATTGATTGGTATTATATATAAAGATCATTATAATGATAATAAATATTTTTTTGAGTTCATAAATGAGTATAAATGGGTCATTTCCGGCTTTGATTTTAATGGGATACGCACCATATTTCATTCAACATCGCATAAAAATATTTTTATTTGCATACTTTTTAATGTTTTTATGCTTGAATATGGTTGGTATAGTTATATTATAACATAAAAATATGCACAACATATATAAACATAACTATTTATGCTGTTTTTTTTAGGTTAAAGTATCTTCATAGTAAATCGATTTATTACATAAAATTGTTATAAATAATTGAATATTGATATGGTTTTTTGTATAATTTATTGTTAATTGATATCCTATTCGATAATAGATGGACATTTGAATTTTAAAATGGCGTTAAATAGGTTAAATTAGGGTTTATTGTATTCTGTTATATTGAATATTGAATGAATATTGAGTGTATGATTTTGTTTATATACAAACTTTTTAACGTTTTTCTTATTGATTATAGTTCATATAGATTTATTATAACATAAAAGTATGTATAAAAGTTTAAAAATATATGTTTTATGCTCTTTTTATGCTCATAATGAATATATAGTATAAATATATAATTAACGTTAAATAGTTATAAATAATAATAAATTGATAATGTTTATTGATTGGTATTATATATAAAGATCATTATAATGATAATAAATATTTTTTTGAGTTCATAAATGAGTATAAATGGGTCATTTCCGGCTTTGATTTTAATGGGATACGCACCATATTTCATTCAACATCGCATAAAAATATTTTTATTTGCATACTTTTTAATGTTTTTATGCTTGAATATGGTTGGTATAGTTATATTATAACATAAAAATATGCACAACATATATAAACATAACTATTTATGCTGTTTTTTTTAGGTTAAAGTATCTTCATAGTAAATCGATTTATTACATAAAATTGTTATAAATAATTGAATATTGATATGGTTTTTTGTATAATTTATTGTTAATTGATATCCTATTCGATAATAGATGGACATTTGAATTTTAAAATGGCGTTAAATAGGTTAAATTAGGGTTTATTGTATTATGTTATATTGAATATTGAATGAATATTGAGTGTATGATTTTGTTTATATACAAACTTTTTAACGTTTTTCTTATTGATTATAGTTCATATAGATTTATTATAACATAAAAGTATGTATAAAAGTTTAAAAAATTATGATTTATGCTCTTTTTATGCTCATAATGAATATATAGGATAAATATATAATTAACGTTAAATAGTTATAAATAATAATAAATTGATAATGTTTATTGATTGGTATTATATATAAAGATCATTATAATGATAATAAATATTTTTTTGAGTTCATAAATGAGTATAAATGGGTCATTTCCGGCTTTGATTTTAATGGGATACGCACCATATTTCATTCAACATCGCATAAAAATATTTTTATTTGCATACTTTTTAATGTTTTTATGCTTGAATATGGTTGGTATAGTTATATTATAACATAAAAATATGCACAACATATATAAACATAACTATTTATGCTGTTTTTTTTAGGTTAAAGTATCTTCATAGTAAATCGATTTATTACATAAAATTGTTATAAATAATTGAATATTGATATGGTTTTTTGTATAATTTATTGTTAATTGATATCCTATTCGATAATAGATGGACATTTGAATTTTAAAATGGCGTTAAATAGGTTAAATTAGGGTTTATTGTATTCTGTTATATTGAATATTGAATGAATATTGAGTGTATGATTTTGTTTATATACAAACTTTTTAACGTTTTTCTTATTGATTATAGTTCATATAGATTTATTATAACATAAAAGTATGTATAAAAGTTTAAAAATATATGTTTTATGCTCTTTTTATGCTCATAATGAATATATAGTATAAATATATAATTAACGTTAAATAGTTATAAATAATAATAAATTGATAATGTTTATTGATTGGTATTATATATAAAGATCATTATAATGATAATAAATATTTTTTTGAGTTCATAAATGAGTATAAATGTGTCATTTCCGGCTTTGATTTTAATGGGATACGCACCATATTTCATTCAACATCGAATAAAAATATTTTTATTTGCATACTTTTTAATGTTTTTATGCTTGAATATGGTTGGTATAGTTATATTATAACATAAAAATATGCACAACATATATAAACATAACTATTTATGCTGTTTTTTTTAGGTTAAAGTATCTTCATAGTAAATCGATTTATTACATAAAATTGTTATAAATAATTGAATATTGATATGGTTTTTTGTATAATTTATTGTTAATTGATATCCTATTCGATAATAGATGGACATTTGAATTTTAAAATGGCGTTAAATAGGTTAAATTAGGGTTTATTGTATTATGTTATATTGAATATTGAATGAATATTGAGTGTATGATTTTGTTTATATACAAACTTTTTAACGTTTTTCTTATTGATTATAGTTCATATAGATTTATTATAACATAAAAGTATGTATAAAAGTTTAAAAATATATGTTTTATGCTCTTTTTATGCTCATAATGAATATATAGTATAAATATATAATTAACGTTAAATAGTTATAAATAATAATAAATTGATAATGTTTATTGATTGGTATTATATATAAAGATCATTATAATGATAATAAATATTTTTTTGAGTTCATAAATGAGTATAAATGTGTCATTTCCGGCTTTGATTTTAATGGGATACGCACCATATTTCATTCAACATCGAATAAAAATATTTTTATTTGCATACTTTTTAATGTTTTTATGCTTGAATATGGTTGGTATAGTTATATTATAACATAAAAATATGCACAACATATATAAACATAACTATTTATGCTGTTTTTTTTAGGTTAAAGTATCTTCATAGTAAATCGATTTATTACATAAAATTGTTATAAATAATTGAATATTGATATGGTTTTTTGTATAATTTATTGTTAATTGATATCCTATTCGATAATAGATGGACATTTGAATTTTAAAATGGCGTTAAATAGGTTAAATTAGGGTTTATTGTATTATGTTATATTGAATATTGAATGAATATTGAGTGTATGATTTTGTTTATATACAAACTTTTTAACGTTTTTCTTATTGATTATAGTTCATATAGATTTATTATAACATAAAAGTATGTATAAAAGTTTAAAAATATATGTTTTATGCTCTTTTTATGCTCATAATGAATATATAGTATAAATATATAATTAACGTTAAATAGTTATAAATAATAATAAATTGATAATGTTTATTGATTGGTATTATATATAAAGATCATTATAATGATAATAAATATTTTTTTGAGTTCATAAATGAGTATAAATGTGTCATTTCCGGCTTTGATTTTAATGGGATACGCACCATATTTCATTCAACATCGAATAAAAATATTTTTATTTGCATACTTTTTAATGTTTTTATGCTTGAATATGGTTGGTATAGTTATATTATAACATAAAAATATGCACAACATATATAAACATAACTATTTATGCTGTTTTTTTTAGGTTAAAGTATCTTCATAGTAAATCGATTTATTACATAAAATTGTTATAAATAATTGAATATTGATATGGTTTTTTGTATAATTTATTGTTAATTGATATCCTATTCGATAATAGATGGACATTTGAATTTTAAAATGGCGTTAAATAGGTTAAATTAGGGTTTATTGTATTATGTTATATTGAATATTGAATGAATATTGAGTGTATGATTTTGTTTATATACAAACTTTTTAACGTTTTTCTTATTGATTATAGTTCATATAGATTTATTATAACATAAAAGTATGTATAAAAGTTTAAAAAATTATGATTTATGCTCTTTTTATGCTCATAATGAATATATAGGATAAATATATAATTAACGTTAAATAGTTATAAATAATAATAAATTGATAATGTTTATTGATTGGTATTATATATAAAGATCATTATAATGATAATAAATATTTTTTTGAGTTCATAAATGAGTATAAATGGGTCATTTCCGGCTTTGATTTTAATGGGATACGCACCATATTACATTCAACATCGCATAAAAATATTTTTATTTGCATACTTTTTAATGTTTTTATGCTTGAATATGGTTGGTATAGTTATATTATAACATAAAAATATGCACAACATATATAAACATAACTATTTATGCTGTTTTTTTTAGGTTAAAGTATCTTCATAGTAAATCGATTTATTACATAAAATTGTTATAAATAATTGAATATTGATATGGTTTTTTGTATAATTTATTGTTAATTGATATCCTATTCGATAATAGATGGACATTTGAATTTTAAAATGGCGTTAAATAGGTTAAATTAGGGTTTATTGTATTATGTTATATTGAATATTGAATGAATATTGAGTGTATGATTTTGTTTATATACAAACTTTTTAACGTTTTTCTTATTGATTATAGTTCATATAGATTTATTATAACATAAAAGTATGTATAAAAGTTTAAAAAATTATGATTTATGCTCTTTTTATGCTCATAATGAATATATAGGATAAATATATAATTAACGTTAAATAGTTATAAATAATAATAAATTGATAATGTTTATTGATTGGTATTATATATAAAGATCATTATAATGATAATAAATATTTTTTTGAGTTCATAAATGAGTATAAATGGGTCATTTCCGGCTTTGATTTTAATGGGATACGCACCATATTTCATTCAACATCGCATAAAAATATTTTTATTTGCATACTTTTTAATGTTTTTATGCTTGAATATGGTTGGTATAGTTATATTATAACATAAAAATATGCACAACATATATAAACATAACTATTTATGCTGTTTTTTTTAGGTTAAAGTATCTTCATAGTAAATCGATTTATTACATAAAATTGTTATAAATAATTGAATATTGATATGGTTTTTTGTATAATTTATTGTTAATTGATATCCTATTCGATAATAGATGGACATTTGAATTTTAAAATGGCGTTAAATAGGTTAAATTAGGGTTTATTGTATTCTGTTATATTGAATATTGAATGAATATTGAGTGTATGATTTTGTTTATATACAAACTTTTTAACGTTTTTCTTATTGATTATAGTTCATATAGATTTATTATAACATAAAAGTATGTATAAAAGTTTAAAAATATATGTTTTATGCTCTTTTTATGCTCATAATGAATATATAGTATAAATATATAATTAACGTTAAATAGTTATAAATAATAATAAATTGATAATGTTTATTGATTGGTATTATATATAAAGATCATTATAATGATAATAAATATTTTTTTGAGTTCATAAATGAGTATAAATGGGTCATTTCCGGCTTTGATTTTAATGGGATACGCACCATATTACATTCAACATCGCATAAAAATATTTTTATTTGCATACTTTTTAATGTTTTTATGCTTGAATATGGTTGGTATAGTTATATTATAACATAAAAATATGCACAACATATATAAACATAACTATTTATGCTGTTTTTTTTAGGTTAAAGTATCTTCATAGTAAATCGATTTATTACATAAAATTGTTATAAATAATTGAATATTGATATGGTTTTTTGTATAATTTATTGTTAATTGATATCCTATTCGATAATAGATGGACATTTGAATTTTAAAATGGCGTTAAATAGGTTAAATTAGGGTTTATTGTATTATGTTATATTGAATATTGAATGAATATTGAGTGTATGATTTTGTTTATATACAAACTTTTTAACGTTTTTCTTATTGATTATAGTTCATATAGATTTATTATAACATAAAAGTATGTATAAAAGTTTAAAAAATTATGATTTATGCTCTTTTTATGCTCATAATGAATATATAGGATAAATATATAATTAACGTTAAATAGTTATAAATAATAATAAATTGATAATGTTTATTGATTGGTATTATATATAAAGATCATTATAATGATAATAAATATTTTTTTGAGTTCATAAATGAGTATAAATGGGTCATTTCCGGCTTTGATTTTAATGGGATACGCACCATATTTCATTCAACATCGCATAAAAATATTTTTATTTGCATACTTTTTAATGTTTTTATGCTTGAATATGGTTGGTATAGTTATATTATAACATAAAAATATGCACAACATATATAAACATAACTATTTATGCTGTTTTTTTTAGGTTAAAGTATCTTCATAGTAAATCGATTTATTACATAAAATTGTTATAAATAATTGAATATTGATATGGTTTTTTGTATAATTTATTGTTAATTGATATCCTATTCGATAATAGATGGACATTTGAATTTTAAAATGGCGTTAAATAGGTTAAATTAGGGTTTATTGTATTCTGTTATATTGAATATTGAATGAATATTGAGTGTATGATTTTGTTTATATACAAACTTTTTAACGTTTTTCTTATTGATTATAGTTCATATAGATTTATTATAACATAAAAGTATGTATAAAAGTTTAAAAATATATGTTTTATGCTCTTTTTATGCTCATAATGAATATATAGTATAAATATATAATTAACGTTAAATAGTTATAAATAATAATAAATTGATAATGTTTATTGATTGGTATTATATATAAAGATCATTATAATGATAATAAATATTTTTTTGAGTTCATAAATGAGTATAAATGTGTCATTTCCGGCTTTGATTTTAATGGGATACGCACCATATTTCATTCAACATCGAATAAAAATATTTTTATTTGCATACTTTTTAATGTTTTTATGCTTGAATATGGTTGGTATAGTTATATTATAACATAAAAATATGCACAACATATATAAACATAACTATTTATGCTGTTTTTTTTAGGTTAAAGTATCTTCATAGTAAATCGATTTATTACATAAAATTGTTATAAATAATTGAATATTGATATGGTTTTTTGTATAATTTATTGTTAATTGATATCCTATTCGATAATAGATGGACATTTGAATTTTAAAATGGCGTTAAATAGGTTAAATTAGGGTTTATTGTATTATGTTATATTGAATATTGAATGAATATTGAGTGTATGATTTTGTTTATATACAAACTTTTTAACGTTTTTCTTATTGATTATAGTTCATATAGATTTATTATAACATAAAAGTATGTATAAAAGTTTAAAAATATATGTTTTATGCTCTTTTTATGCTCATAATGAATATATAGTATAAATATATAATTAACGTTAAATAGTTATAAATAATAATAAATTGATAATGTTTATTGATTGGTATTATATATAAAGATCATTATAATGATAATAAATATTTTTTTGAGTTCATAAATGAGTATAAATGTGTCATTTCCGGCTTTGATTTTAATGGGATACGCACCATATTTCATTCAACATCGAATAAAAATATTTTTATTTGCATACTTTTTAATGTTTTTATGCTTGAATATGGTTGGTATAGTTATATTATAACATAAAAATATGCACAACATATATAAACATAACTATTTATGCTGTTTTTTTTAGGTTAAAGTATCTTCATAGTAAATCGATTTATTACATAAAATTGTTATAAATAATTGAATATTGATATGGTTTTTTGTATAATTTATTGTTAATTGATATCCTATTCGATAATAGATGGACATTTGAATTTTAAAATGGCGTTAAATAGGTTAAATTAGGGTTTATTGTATTATGTTATATTGAATATTGAATGAATATTGAGTGTATGATTTTGTTTATATACAAACTTTTTAACGTTTTTCTTATTGATTATAGTTCATATAGATTTATTATAACATAAAAGTATGTATAAAAGTTTAAAAATATATGTTTTATGCTCTTTTTATGCTCATAATGAATATATAGTATAAATATATAATTAACGTTAAATAGTTATAAATAATAATAAATTGATAATGTTTATTGATTGGTATTATATATAAAGATCATTATAATGATAATAAATATTTTTTTGAGTTCATAAATGAGTATAAATGTGTCATTTCCGGCTTTGATTTTAATGGGATACGCACCATATTTCATTCAACATCGAATAAAAATATTTTTATTTGCATACTTTTTAATGTTTTTATGCTTGAATATGGTTGGTATAGTTATATTATAACATAAAAATATGCACAACATATATAAACATAACTATTTATGCTGTTTTTTTTAGGTTAAAGTATCTTCATAGTAAATCGATTTATTACATAAAATTGTTATAAATAATTGAATATTGATATGGTTTTTTGTATAATTTATTGTTAATTGATATCCTATTCGATAATAGATGGACATTTGAATTTTAAAATGGCGTTAAATAGGTTAAATTAGGGTTTATTGTATTATGTTATATTGAATATTGAATGAATATTGAGTGTATGATTTTGTTTATATACAAACTTTTTAACGTTTTTCTTATTGATTATAGTTCATATAGATTTATTATAACATAAAAGTATGTATAAAAGTTTAAAAAATTATGATTTATGCTCTTTTTATGCTCATAATGAATATATAGGATAAATATATAATTAACGTTAAATAGTTATAAATAATAATAAATTGATAATGTTTATTGATTGGTATTATATATAAAGATCATTATAATGATAATAAATATTTTTTTGAGTTCATAAATGAGTATAAATGGGTCATTTCCGGCTTTGATTTTAATGGGATACGCACCATATTACATTCAACATCGCATAAAAATATTTTTATTTGCATACTTTTTAATGTTTTTATGCTTGAATATGGTTGGTATAGTTATATTATAACATAAAAATATGCACAACATATATAAACATAACTATTTATGCTGTTTTTTTTAGGTTAAAGTATCTTCATAGTAAATCGATTTATTACATAAAATTGTTATAAATAATTGAATATTGATATGGTTTTTTGTATAATTTATTGTTAATTGATATCCTATTCGATAATAGATGGACATTTGAATTTTAAAATGGCGTTAAATAGGTTAAATTAGGGTTTATTGTATTATGTTATATTGAATATTGAATGAATATTGAGTGTATGATTTTGTTTATATACAAACTTTTTAACGTTTTTCTTATTGATTATAGTTCATATAGATTTATTATAACATAAAAGTATGTATAAAAGTTTAAAAAATTATGATTTATGCTCTTTTTATGCTCATAATGAATATATAGGATAAATATATAATTAACGTTAAATAGTTATAAATAATAATAAATTGATAATGTTTATTGATTGGTATTATATATAAAGATCATTATAATGATAATAAATATTTTTTTGAGTTCATAAATGAGTATAAATGGGTCATTTCCGGCTTTGATTTTAATGGGATACGCACCATATTTCATTCAACATCGCATAAAAATATTTTTATTTGCATACTTTTTAATGTTTTTATGCTTGAATATGGTTGGTATAGTTATATTATAACATAAAAATATGCACAACATATATAAACATAACTATTTATGCTGTTTTTTTTAGGTTAAAGTATCTTCATAGTAAATCGATTTATTACATAAAATTGTTATAAATAATTGAATATTGATATGGTTTTTTGTATAATTTATTGTTAATTGATATCCTATTCGATAATAGATGGACATTTGAATTTTAAAATGGCGTTAAATAGGTTAAATTAGGGTTTATTGTATTCTGTTATATTGAATATTGAATGAATATTGAGTGTATGATTTTGTTTATATACAAACTTTTTAACGTTTTTCTTATTGATTATAGTTCATATAGATTTATTATAACATAAAAGTATGTATAAAAGTTTAAAAATATATGTTTTATGCTCTTTTTATGCTCATAATGAATATATAGTATAAATATATAATTAACGTTAAATAGTTATAAATAATAATAAATTGATAATGTTTATTGATTGGTATTATATATAAAGATCATTATAATGATAATAAATATTTTTTTGAGTTCATAAATGAGTATAAATGGGTCATTTCCGGCTTTGATTTTAATGGGATACGCACCATATTACATTCAACATCGCATAAAAATATTTTTATTTGCATACTTTTTAATGTTTTTATGCTTGAATATGGTTGGTATAGTTATATTATAACATAAAAATATGCACAACATATATAAACATAACTATTTATGCTGTTTTTTTTAGGTTAAAGTATCTTCATAGTAAATCGATTTATTACATAAAATTGTTATAAATAATTGAATATTGATATGGTTTTTTGTATAATTTATTGTTAATTGATATCCTATTCGATAATAGATGGACATTTGAATTTTAAAATGGCGTTAAATAGGTTAAATTAGGGTTTATTGTATTATGTTATATTGAATATTGAATGAATATTGAGTGTATGATTTTGTTTATATACAAACTTTTTAACGTTTTTCTTATTGATTATAGTTCATATAGATTTATTATAACATAAAAGTATGTATAAAAGTTTAAAAAATTATGATTTATGCTCTTTTTATGCTCATAATGAATATATAGGATAAATATATAATTAACGTTAAATAGTTATAAATAATAATAAATTGATAATGTTTATTGATTGGTATTATATATAAAGATCATTATAATGATAATAAATATTTTTTTGAGTTCATAAATGAGTATAAATGGGTCATTTCCGGCTTTGATTTTAATGGGATACGCACCATATTTCATTCAACATCGCATAAAAATATTTTTATTTGCATACTTTTTAATGTTTTTATGCTTGAATATGGTTGGTATAGTTATATTATAACATAAAAATATGCACAACATATATAAACATAACTATTTATGCTGTTTTTTTTAGGTTAAAGTATCTTCATAGTAAATCGATTTATTACATAAAATTGTTATAAATAATTGAATATTGATATGGTTTTTTGTATAATTTATTGTTAATTGATATCCTATTCGATAATAGATGGACATTTGAATTTTAAAATGGCGTTAAATAGGTTAAATTAGGGTTTATTGTATTCTGTTATATTGAATATTGAATGAATATTGAGTGTATGATTTTGTTTATATACAAACTTTTTAACGTTTTTCTTATTGATTATAGTTCATATAGATTTATTATAACATAAAAGTATGTATAAAAGTTTAAAAATATATGTTTTATGCTCTTTTTATGCTCATAATGAATATATAGTATAAATATATAATTAACGTTAAATAGTTATAAATAATAATAAATTGATAATGTTTATTGATTGGTATTATATATAAAGATCATTATAATGATAATAAATATTTTTTTGAGTTCATAAATGAGTATAAATGTGTCATTTCCGGCTTTGATTTTAATGGGATACGCACCATATTTCATTCAACATCGAATAAAAATATTTTTATTTGCATACTTTTTAATGTTTTTATGCTTGAATATGGTTGGTATAGTTATATTATAACATAAAAATATGCACAACATATATAAACATAACTATTTATGCTGTTTTTTTTAGGTTAAAGTATCTTCATAGTAAATCGATTTATTACATAAAATTGTTATAAATAATTGAATATTGATATGGTTTTTTGTATAATTTATTGTTAATTGATATCCTATTCGATAATAGATGGACATTTGAATTTTAAAATGGCGTTAAATAGGTTAAATTAGGGTTTATTGTATTATGTTATATTGAATATTGAATGAATATTGAGTGTATGATTTTGTTTATATACAAACTTTTTAACGTTTTTCTTATTGATTATAGTTCATATAGATTTATTATAACATAAAAGTATGTATAAAAGTTTAAAAATATATGTTTTATGCTCTTTTTATGCTCATAATGAATATATAGTATAAATATATAATTAACGTTAAATAGTTATAAATAATAATAAATTGATAATGTTTATTGATTGGTATTATATATAAAGATCATTATAATGATAATAAATATTTTTTTGAGTTCATAAATGAGTATAAATGTGTCATTTCCGGCTTTGATTTTAATGGGATACGCACCATATTTCATTCAACATCGAATAAAAATATTTTTATTTGCATACTTTTTAATGTTTTTATGCTTGAATATGGTTGGTATAGTTATATTATAACATAAAAATATGCACAACATATATAAACATAACTATTTATGCTGTTTTTTTTAGGTTAAAGTATCTTCATAGTAAATCGATTTATTACATAAAATTGTTATAAATAATTGAATATTGATATGGTTTTTTGTATAATTTATTGTTAATTGATATCCTATTCGATAATAGATGGACATTTGAATTTTAAAATGGCGTTAAATAGGTTAAATTAGGGTTTATTGTATTATGTTATATTGAATATTGAATGAATATTGAGTGTATGATTTTGTTTATATACAAACTTTTTAACGTTTTTCTTATTGATTATAGTTCATATAGATTTATTATAACATAAAAGTATGTATAAAAGTTTAAAAAATTATGATTTATGCTCTTTTTATGCTCATAATGAATATATAGGATAAATATATAATTAACGTTAAATAGTTATAAATAATAATAAATTGATAATGTTTATTGATTGGTATTATATATAAAGATCATTATAATGATAATAAATATTTTTTTGAGTTCATAAATGAGTATAAATGGGTCATTTCCGGCTTTGATTTTAATGGGATACGCACCATATTTCATTCAACATCGCATAAAAATATTTTTATTTGCATACTTTTTAATGTTTTTATGCTTGAATATGGTTGGTATAGTTATATTATAACATAAAAATATGCACAACATATATAAACATAACTATTTATGCTGTTTTTTTTAGGTTAAAGTATCTTCATAGTAAATCGATTTATTACATAAAATTGTTATAAATAATTGAATATTGATATGGTTTTTTGTATAATTTATTGTTAATTGATATCCTATTCGATAATAGATGGACATTTGAATTTTAAAATGGCGTTAAATAGGTTAAATTAGGGTTTATTGTATTCTGTTATATTGAATATTGAATGAATATTGAGTGTATGATTTTGTTTATATACAAACTTTTTAACGTTTTTCTTATTGATTATAGTTCATATAGATTTATTATAACATAAAAGTATGTATAAAAGTTTAAAAATATATGTTTTATGCTCTTTTTATGCTCATAATGAATATATAGTATAAATATATAATTAACGTTAAATAGTTATAAATAATAATAAATTGATAATGTTTATTGATTGGTATTATATATAAAGATCATTATAATGATAATAAATATTTTTTTGAGTTCATAAATGAGTATAAATGTGTCATTTCCGGCTTTGATTTTAATGGGATACGCACCATATTTCATTCAACATCGAATAAAAATATTTTTATTTGCATACTTTTTAATGTTTTTATGCTTGAATATGGTTGGTATAGTTATATTATAACATAAAAATATGCACAACATATATAAACATAACTATTTATGCTGTTTTTTTTAGGTTAAAGTATCTTCATAGTAAATCGATTTATTACATAAAATTGTTATAAATAATTGAATATTGATATGGTTTTTTGTATAATTTATTGTTAATTGATATCCTATTCGATAATAGATGGACATTTGAATTTTAAAATGGCGTTAAATAGGTTAAATTAGGGTTTATTGTATTATGTTATATTGAATATTGAATGAATATTGAGTGTATGATTTTGTTTATATACAAACTTTTTAACGTTTTTCTTATTGATTATAGTTCATATAGATTTATTATAACATAAAAGTATGTATAAAAGTTTAAAAATATATGTTTTATGCTCTTTTTATGCTCATAATGAATATATAGTATAAATATATAATTAACGTTAAATAGTTATAAATAATAATAAATTGATAATGTTTATTGATTGGTATTATATATAAAGATCATTATAATGATAATAAATATTTTTTTGAGTTCATAAATGAGTATAAATGTGTCATTTCCGGCTTTGATTTTAATGGGATACGCACCATATTTCATTCAACATCGAATAAAAATATTTTTATTTGCATACTTTTTAATGTTTTTATGCTTGAATATGGTTGGTATAGTTATATTATAACATAAAAATATGCACAACATATATAAACATAACTATTTATGCTGTTTTTTTTAGGTTAAAGTATCTTCATAGTAAATCGATTTATTACATAAAATTGTTATAAATAATTGAATATTGATATGGTTTTTTGTATAATTTATTGTTAATTGATATCCTATTCGATAATAGATGGACATTTGAATTTTAAAATGGCGTTAAATAGGTTAAATTAGGGTTTATTGTATTATGTTATATTGAATATTGAATGAATATTGAGTGTATGATTTTGTTTATATACAAACTTTTTAACGTTTTTCTTATTGATTATAGTTCATATAGATTTATTATAACATAAAAGTATGTATAAAAGTTTAAAAAATTATGATTTATGCTCTTTTTATGCTCATAATGAATATATAGGATAAATATATAATTAACGTTAAATAGTTATAAATAATAATAAATTGATAATGTTTATTGATTGGTATTATATATAAAGATCATTATAATGATAATAAATATTTTTTTGAGTTCATAAATGAGTATAAATGGGTCATTTCCGGCTTTGATTTTAATGGGATACGCACCATATTACATTCAACATCGCATAAAAATATTTTTATTTGCATACTTTTTAATGTTTTTATGCTTGAATATGGTTGGTATAGTTATATTATAACATAAAAATATGCACAACATATATAAACATAACTATTTATGCTGTTTTTTTTAGGTTAAAGTATCTTCATAGTAAATCGATTTATTACATAAAATTGTTATAAATAATTGAATATTGATATGGTTTTTTGTATAATTTATTGTTAATTGATATCCTATTCGATAATAGATGGACATTTGAATTTTAAAATGGCGTTAAATAGGTTAAATTAGGGTTTATTGTATTATGTTATATTGAATATTGAATGAATATTGAGTGTATGATTTTGTTTATATACAAACTTTTTAACGTTTTTCTTATTGATTATAGTTCATATAGATTTATTATAACATAAAAGTATGTATAAAAGTTTAAAAAATTATGATTTATGCTCTTTTTATGCTCATAATGAATATATAGGATAAATATATAATTAACGTTAAATAGTTATAAATAATAATAAATTGATAATGTTTATTGATTGGTATTATATATAAAGATCATTATAATGATAATAAATATTTTTTTGAGTTCATAAATGAGTATAAATGGGTCATTTCCGGCTTTGATTTTAATGGGATACGCACCATATTTCATTCAACATCGCATAAAAATATTTTTATTTGCATACTTTTTAATGTTTTTATGCTTGAATATGGTTGGTATAGTTATATTATAACATAAAAATATGCACAACATATATAAACATAACTATTTATGCTGTTTTTTTTAGGTTAAAGTATCTTCATAGTAAATCGATTTATTACATAAAATTGTTATAAATAATTGAATATTGATATGGTTTTTTGTATAATTTATTGTTAATTGATATCCTATTCGATAATAGATGGACATTTGAATTTTAAAATGGCGTTAAATAGGTTAAATTAGGGTTTATTGTATTCTGTTATATTGAATATTGAATGAATATTGAGTGTATGATTTTGTTTATATACAAACTTTTTAACGTTTTTCTTATTGATTATAGTTCATATAGATTTATTATAACATAAAAGTATGTATAAAAGTTTAAAAATATATGTTTTATGCTCTTTTTATGCTCATAATGAATATATAGTATAAATATATAATTAACGTTAAATAGTTATAAATAATAATAAATTGATAATGTTTATTGATTGGTATTATATATAAAGATCATTATAATGATAATAAATATTTTTTTGAGTTCATAAATGAGTATAAATGGGTCATTTCCGGCTTTGATTTTAATGGGATACGCACCATATTACATTCAACATCGCATAAAAATATTTTTATTTGCATACTTTTTAATGTTTTTATGCTTGAATATGGTTGGTATAGTTATATTATAACATAAAAATATGCACAACATATATAAACATAACTATTTATGCTGTTTTTTTTAGGTTAAAGTATCTTCATAGTAAATCGATTTATTACATAAAATTGTTATAAATAATTGAATATTGATATGGTTTTTTGTATAATTTATTGTTAATTGATATCCTATTCGATAATAGATGGACATTTGAATTTTAAAATGGCGTTAAATAGGTTAAATTAGGGTTTATTGTATTATGTTATATTGAATATTGAATGAATATTGAGTGTATGATTTTGTTTATATACAAACTTTTTAACGTTTTTCTTATTGATTATAGTTCATATAGATTTATTATAACATAAAAGTATGTATAAAAGTTTAAAAAATTATGATTTATGCTCTTTTTATGCTCATAATGAATATATAGGATAAATATATAATTAACGTTAAATAGTTATAAATAATAATAAATTGATAATGTTTATTGATTGGTATTATATATAAAGATCATTATAATGATAATAAATATTTTTTTGAGTTCATAAATGAGTATAAATGGGTCATTTCCGGCTTTGATTTTAATGGGATACGCACCATATTTCATTCAACATCGCATAAAAATATTTTTATTTGCATACTTTTTAATGTTTTTATGCTTGAATATGGTTGGTATAGTTATATTATAACATAAAAATATGCACAACATATATAAACATAACTATTTATGCTGTTTTTTTTAGGTTAAAGTATCTTCATAGTAAATCGATTTATTACATAAAATTGTTATAAATAATTGAATATTGATATGGTTTTTTGTATAATTTATTGTTAATTGATATCCTATTCGATAATAGATGGACATTTGAATTTTAAAATGGCGTTAAATAGGTTAAATTAGGGTTTATTGTATTCTGTTATATTGAATATTGAATGAATATTGAGTGTATGATTTTGTTTATATACAAACTTTTTAACGTTTTTCTTATTGATTATAGTTCATATAGATTTATTATAACATAAAAGTATGTATAAAAGTTTAAAAATATATGTTTTATGCTCTTTTTATGCTCATAATGAATATATAGTATAAATATATAATTAACGTTAAATAGTTATAAATAATAATAAATTGATAATGTTTATTGATTGGTATTATATATAAAGATCATTATAATGATAATAAATATTTTTTTGAGTTCATAAATGAGTATAAATGTGTCATTTCCGGCTTTGATTTTAATGGGATACGCACCATATTTCATTCAACATCGAATAAAAATATTTTTATTTGCATACTTTTTAATGTTTTTATGCTTGAATATGGTTGGTATAGTTATATTATAACATAAAAATATGCACAACATATATAAACATAACTATTTATGCTGTTTTTTTTAGGTTAAAGTATCTTCATAGTAAATCGATTTATTACATAAAATTGTTATAAATAATTGAATATTGATATGGTTTTTTGTATAATTTATTGTTAATTGATATCCTATTCGATAATAGATGGACATTTGAATTTTAAAATGGCGTTAAATAGGTTAAATTAGGGTTTATTGTATTATGTTATATTGAATATTGAATGAATATTGAGTGTATGATTTTGTTTATATACAAACTTTTTAACGTTTTTCTTATTGATTATAGTTCATATAGATTTATTATAACATAAAAGTATGTATAAAAGTTTAAAAATATATGTTTTATGCTCTTTTTATGCTCATAATGAATATATAGTATAAATATATAATTAACGTTAAATAGTTATAAATAATAATAAATTGATAATGTTTATTGATTGGTATTATATATAAAGATCATTATAATGATAATAAATATTTTTTTGAGTTCATAAATGAGTATAAATGTGTCATTTCCGGCTTTGATTTTAATGGGATACGCACCATATTTCATTCAACATCGAATAAAAATATTTTTATTTGCATACTTTTTAATGTTTTTATGCTTGAATATGGTTGGTATAGTTATATTATAACATAAAAATATGCACAACATATATAAACATAACTATTTATGCTGTTTTTTTTAGGTTAAAGTATCTTCATAGTAAATCGATTTATTACATAAAATTGTTATAAATAATTGAATATTGATATGGTTTTTTGTATAATTTATTGTTAATTGATATCCTATTCGATAATAGATGGACATTTGAATTTTAAAATGGCGTTAAATAGGTTAAATTAGGGTTTATTGTATTATGTTATATTGAATATTGAATGAATATTGAGTGTATGATTTTGTTTATATACAAACTTTTTAACGTTTTTCTTATTGATTATAGTTCATATAGATTTATTATAACATAAAAGTATGTATAAAAGTTTAAAACATTATGATTTATGCTCTTTTTATGCTCATAATGAATATATAGGATAAATATATAATTAACGTTAAATAGTTATAAATAATAATAAATTGATAATGTTTATTGATTGGTATTATATATAAAGATCATTATAATGATAATAAATATTTTTTTGAGTTCATAAATGAGTATAAATGGGTCATTTCCGGCTTTGATTTTAATGGGATACGCACCATATTACATTCAACATCGCATAAAAATATTTTTATTTGCATACTTTTTAATGTTTTTATGCTTGAATATGGTTGGTATAGTTATATTATAACATAAAAATATGCACAACATATATAAACATAACTATTTATGCTGTTTTTTTTAGGTTAAAGTATCTTCATAGTAAATCGATTTATTACATAAAATTGTTATAAATAATTGAATATTGATATGGTTTTTTGTATAATTTATTGTTAATTGATATCCTATTCGATAATAGATGGACATTTGAATTTTAAAATGGCGTTAAATAGGTTAAATTAGGGTTTATTGTATTATGTTATATTGAATATTGAATGAATATTGAGTGTATGATTTTGTTTATATACAAACTTTTTAACGTTTTTCTTATTGATTATAGTTCATATAGATTTATTATAACATAAAAGTATGTATAAAAGTTTAAAAAATTATGATTTATGCTCTTTTTATGCTCATAATGAATATATAGGATAAATATATAATTAACGTTAAATAGTTATAAATAATAATAAATTGATAATGTTTATTGATTGGTATTATATATAAAGATCATTATAATGATAATAAATATTTTTTTGAGTTCATAAATGAGTATAAATGGGTCATTTCCGGCTTTGATTTTAATGGGATACGCACCATATTTCATTCAACATCGCATAAAAATATTTTTATTTGCATACTTTTTAATGTTTTTATGCTTGAATATGGTTGGTATAGTTATATTATAACATAAAAATATGCACAACATATATAAACATAACTATTTATGCTGTTTTTTTTAGGTTAAAGTATCTTCATAGTAAATCGATTTATTACATAAAATTGTTATAAATAATTGAATATTGATATGGTTTTTTGTATAATTTATTGTTAATTGATATCCTATTCGATAATAGATGGACATTTGAATTTTAAAATGGCGTTAAATAGGTTAAATTAGGGTTTATTGTATTCTGTTATATTGAATATTGAATGAATATTGAGTGTATGATTTTGTTTATATACAAACTTTTTAACGTTTTTCTTATTGATTATAGTTCATATAGATTTATTATAACATAAAAGTATGTATAAAAGTTTAAAAATATATGTTTTATGCTCTTTTTATGCTCATAATGAATATATAGTATAAATATATAATTAACGTTAAATAGTTATAAATAATAATAAATTGATAATGTTTATTGATTGGTATTATATATAAAGATCATTATAATGATAATAAATATTTTTTTGAGTTCATAAATGAGTATAAATGTGTCATTTCCGGCTTTGATTTTAATGGGATACGCACCATATTTCATTCAACATCGAATAAAAATATTTTTATTTGCATACTTTTTAATGTTTTTATGCTTGAATATGGTTGGTATAGTTATATTATAACATAAAAATATGCACAACATATATAAACATAACTATTTATGCTGTTTTTTTTAGGTTAAAGTATCTTCATAGTAAATCGATTTATTACATAAAATTGTTATAAATAATTGAATATTGATATGGTTTTTTGTATAATTTATTGTTAATTGATATCCTATTCGATAATAGATGGACATTTGAATTTTAAAATGGCGTTAAATAGGTTAAATTAGGGTTTATTGTATTATGTTATATTGAATATTGAATGAATATTGAGTGTATGATTTTGTTTATATACAAACTTTTTAACGTTTTTCTTATTGATTATAGTTCATATAGATTTATTATAACATAAAAGTATGTATAAAAGTTTAAAAATATATGTTTTATGCTCTTTTTATGCTCATAATGAATATATAGTATAAATATATAATTAACGTTAAATAGTTATAAATAATAATAAATTGATAATGTTTATTGATTGGTATTATATATAAAGATCATTATAATGATAATAAATATTTTTTTGAGTTCATAAATGAGTATAAATGTGTCATTTCCGGCTTTGATTTTAATGGGATACGCACCATATTTCATTCAACATCGAATAAAAATATTTTTATTTGCATACTTTTTAATGTTTTTATGCTTGAATATGGTTGGTATAGTTATATTATAACATAAAAATATGCACAACATATATAAACATAACTATTTATGCTGTTTTTTTTAGGTTAAAGTATCTTCATAGTAAATCGATTTATTACATAAAATTGTTATAAATAATTGAATATTGATATGGTTTTTTGTATAATTTATTGTTAATTGATATCCTATTCGATAATAGATGGACATTTGAATTTTAAAATGGCGTTAAATAGGTTAAATTAGGGTTTATTGTATTATGTTATATTGAATATTGAATGAATATTGAGTGTATGATTTTGTTTATATACAAACTTTTTAACGTTTTTCTTATTGATTATAGTTCATATAGATTTATTATAACATAAAAGTATGTATAAAAGTTTAAAAAATTATGATTTATGCTCTTTTTATGCTCATAATGAATATATAGGATAAATATATAATTAACGTTAAATAGTTATAAATAATAATAAATTGATAATGTTTATTGATTGGTATTATATATAAAGATCATTATAATGATAATAAATATTTTTTTGAGTTCATAAATGAGTATAAATGGGTCATTTCCGGCTTTGATTTTAATGGGATACGCACCATATTACATTCAACATCGCATAAAAATATTTTTATTTGCATACTTTTTAATGTTTTTATGCTTGAATATGGTTGGTATAGTTATATTATAACATAAAAATATGCACAACATATATAAACATAACTATTTATGCTGTTTTTTTTAGGTTAAAGTATCTTCATAGTAAATCGATTTATTACATAAAATTGTTATAAATAATTGAATATTGATATGGTTTTTTGTATAATTTATTGTTAATTGATATCCTATTCGATAATAGATGGACATTTGAATTTTAAAATGGCGTTAAATAGGTTAAATTAGGGTTTATTGTATTATGTTATATTGAATATTGAATGAATATTGAGTGTATGATTTTGTTTATATACAAACTTTTTAACGTTTTTCTTATTGATTATAGTTCATATAGATTTATTATAACATAAAAGTATGTATAAAAGTTTAAAAAATTATGATTTATGCTCTTTTTATGCTCATAATGAATATATAGGATAAATATATAATTAACGTTAAATAGTTATAAATAATAATAAATTGATAATGTTTATTGATTGGTATTATATATAAAGATCATTATAATGATAATAAATATTTTTTTGAGTTCATAAATGAGTATAAATGGGTCATTTCCGGCTTTGATTTTAATGGGATACGCACCATATTTCATTCAACATCGCATAAAAATATTTTTATTTGCATACTTTTTAATGTTTTTATGCTTGAATATGGTTGGTATAGTTATATTATAACATAAAAATATGCACAACATATATAAACATAACTATTTATGCTGTTTTTTTTAGGTTAAAGTATCTTCATAGTAAATCGATTTATTACATAAAATTGTTATAAATAATTGAATATTGATATGGTTTTTTGTATAATTTATTGTTAATTGATATCCTATTCGATAATAGATGGACATTTGAATTTTAAAATGGCGTTAAATAGGTTAAATTAGGGTTTATTGTATTCTGTTATATTGAATATTGAATGAATATTGAGTGTATGATTTTGTTTATATACAAACTTTTTAACGTTTTTCTTATTGATTATAGTTCATATAGATTTATTATAACATAAAAGTATGTATAAAAGTTTAAAAATATATGTTTTATGCTCTTTTTATGCTCATAATGAATATATAGTATAAATATATAATTAACGTTAAATAGTTATAAATAATAATAAATTGATAATGTTTATTGATTGGTATTATATATAAAGATCATTATAATGATAATAAATATTTTTTTGAGTTCATAAATGAGTATAAATGGGTCATTTCCGGCTTTGATTTTAATGGGATACGCACCATATTACATTCAACATCGCATAAAAATATTTTTATTTGCATACTTTTTAATGTTTTTATGCTTGAATATGGTTGGTATAGTTATATTATAACATAAAAATATGCACAACATATATAAACATAACTATTTATGCTGTTTTTTTTAGGTTAAAGTATCTTCATAGTAAATCGATTTATTACATAAAATTGTTATAAATAATTGAATATTGATATGGTTTTTTGTATAATTTATTGTTAATTGATATCCTATTCGATAATAGATGGACATTTGAATTTTAAAATGGCGTTAAATAGGTTAAATTAGGGTTTATTGTATTATGTTATATTGAATATTGAATGAATATTGAGTGTATGATTTTGTTTATATACAAACTTTTTAACGTTTTTCTTATTGATTATAGTTCATATAGATTTATTATAACATAAAAGTATGTATAAAAGTTTAAAAAATTATGATTTATGCTCTTTTTATGCTCATAATGAATATATAGGATAAATATATAATTAACGTTAAATAGTTATAAATAATAATAAATTGATAATGTTTATTGATTGGTATTATATATAAAGATCATTATAATGATAATAAATATTTTTTTGAGTTCATAAATGAGTATAAATGGGTCATTTCCGGCTTTGATTTTAATGGGATACGCACCATATTTCATTCAACATCGCATAAAAATATTTTTATTTGCATACTTTTTAATGTTTTTATGCTTGAATATGGTTGGTATAGTTATATTATAACATAAAAATATGCACAACATATATAAACATAACTATTTATGCTGTTTTTTTTAGGTTAAAGTATCTTCATAGTAAATCGATTTATTACATAAAATTGTTATAAATAATTGAATATTGATATGGTTTTTTGTATAATTTATTGTTAATTGATATCCTATTCGATAATAGATGGACATTTGAATTTTAAAATGGCGTTAAATAGGTTAAATTAGGGTTTATTGTATTCTGTTATATTGAATATTGAATGAATATTGAGTGTATGATTTTGTTTATATACAAACTTTTTAACGTTTTTCTTATTGATTATAGTTCATATAGATTTATTATAACATAAAAGTATGTATAAAAGTTTAAAAATATATGTTTTATGCTCTTTTTATGCTCATAATGAATATATAGTATAAATATATAATTAACGTTAAATAGTTATAAATAATAATAAATTGATAATGTTTATTGATTGGTATTATATATAAAGATCATTATAATGATAATAAATATTTTTTTGAGTTCATAAATGAGTATAAATGTGTCATTTCCGGCTTTGATTTTAATGGGATACGCACCATATTTCATTCAACATCGAATAAAAATATTTTTATTTGCATACTTTTTAATGTTTTTATGCTTGAATATGGTTGGTATAGTTATATTATAACATAAAAATATGCACAACATATATAAACATAACTATTTATGCTGTTTTTTTTAGGTTAAAGTATCTTCATAGTAAATCGATTTATTACATAAAATTGTTATAAATAATTGAATATTGATATGGTTTTTTGTATAATTTATTGTTAATTGATATCCTATTCGATAATAGATGGACATTTGAATTTTAAAATGGCGTTAAATAGGTTAAATTAGGGTTTATTGTATTATGTTATATTGAATATTGAATGAATATTGAGTGTATGATTTTGTTTATATACAAACTTTTTAACGTTTTTCTTATTGATTATAGTTCATATAGATTTATTATAACATAAAAGTATGTATAAAAGTTTAAAAATATATGTTTTATGCTCTTTTTATGCTCATAATGAATATATAGTATAAATATATAATTAACGTTAAATAGTTATAAATAATAATAAATTGATAATGTTTATTGATTGGTATTATATATAAAGATCATTATAATGATAATAAATATTTTTTTGAGTTCATAAATGAGTATAAATGTGTCATTTCCGGCTTTGATTTTAATGGGATACGCACCATATTTCATTCAACATCGAATAAAAATATTTTTATTTGCATACTTTTTAATGTTTTTATGCTTGAATATGGTTGGTATAGTTATATTATAACATAAAAATATGCACAACATATATAAACATAACTATTTATGCTGTTTTTTTTAGGTTAAAGTATCTTCATAGTAAATCGATTTATTACATAAAATTGTTATAAATAATTGAATATTGATATGGTTTTTTGTATAATTTATTGTTAATTGATATCCTATTCGATAATAGATGGACATTTGAATTTTAAAATGGCGTTAAATAGGTTAAATTAGGGTTTATTGTATTATGTTATATTGAATATTGAATGAATATTGAGTGTATGATTTTGTTTATATACAAACTTTTTAACGTTTTTCTTATTGATTATAGTTCATATAGATTTATTATAACATAAAAGTATGTATAAAAGTTTAAAAAATTATGATTTATGCTCTTTTTATGCTCATAATGAATATATAGGATAAATATATAATTAACGTTAAATAGTTATAAATAATAATAAATTGATAATGTTTATTGATTGGTATTATATATAAAGATCATTATAATGATAATAAATATTTTTTTGAGTTCATAAATGAGTATAAATGGGTCATTTCCGGCTTTGATTTTAATGGGATACGCACCATATTACATTCAACATCGCATAAAAATATTTTTATTTGCATACTTTTTAATGTTTTTATGCTTGAATATGGTTGGTATAGTTATATTATAACATAAAAATATGCACAACATATATAAACATAACTATTTATGCTGTTTTTTTTAGGTTAAAGTATCTTCATAGTAAATCGATTTATTACATAAAATTGTTATAAATAATTGAATATTGATATGGTTTTTTGTATAAT
Organism: Tipula lateralis; assembly: GCA_963932295.1. NCBI lineage: Eukaryota > Metazoa > Arthropoda > Insecta > Diptera > Tipulidae > Tipula > Tipula lateralis. Next base: position 188,209,052 of record OZ010738.1, on the reverse strand, counting down.
TTATTGTTAATTGATATCCTATTCGATAATAGATGGACATTTGAATTTTAAAATGGCGTTAAATAGGTTAAATTAGGGTTTATTGTATTATGTTATATTGAATATTGAATGAATATTGAGTGTATGATTTTGTTTATATACAAACTTTTTAACGTTTTTCTTATTGATTATAGTTCATATAGATTTATTATAACATAAAAGTATGTATAAAAGTTTAAAAAATTATGATTTATGCTCTTTTTATGCTCATAATGAATATATAGGATAAATATATAATTAACGTTAAATAGTTATAAATAATAATAAATTGATAATGTTTATTGATTGGTATTATATATAAAGATCATTATAATGATAATAAATATTTTTTTGAGTTCATAAATGAGTATAAATGGGTCATTTCCGGCTTTGATTTTAATGGGATACGCACCATATTTCATTCAACATCGCATAAAAATATTTTTATTTGCATACTTTTTAATGTTTTTATGCTTGAATATGGTTGGTATAGTTATATTATAACATAAAAATATGCACAACATATATAAACATAACTATTTATGCTGTTTTTTTTAGGTTAAAGTATCTTCATAGTAAATCGATTTATTACATAAAATTGTTATAAATAATTGAATATTGATATGGTTTTTTGTATAATTTATTGTTAATTGATATCCTATTCGATAATAGATGGACATTTGAATTTTAAAATGGCGTTAAATAGGTTAAATTAGGGTTTATTGTATTCTGTTATATTGAATATTGAATGAATATTGAGTGTATGATTTTGTTTATATACAAACTTTTTAACGTTTTTCTTATTGATTATAGTTCATATAGATTTATTATAACATAAAAGTATGTATAAAAGTTTAAAAATATATGTTTTATGCTCTTTTTATGCTCATAATGAATATATAGTATAAATATATAATTAACGTTAAATAGTTATAAATAATAATAAATTGATAATGTTTATTGATTGGTATTATATATAAAGATCATTATAATGATAATAAATATTTTTTTGAGTTCATAAATGAGTATAAATGGGTCATTTCCGGCTTTGATTTTAATGGGATACGCACCATATTACATTCAACATCGCATAAAAATATTTTTATTTGCATACTTTTTAATGTTTTTATGCTTGAATATGGTTGGTATAGTTATATTATAACATAAAAATATGCACAACATATATAAACATAACTATTTATGCTGTTTTTTTTAGGTTAAAGTATCTTCATAGTAAATCGATTTATTACATAAAATTGTTATAAATAATTGAATATTGATATGGTTTTTTGTATAATTTATTGTTAATTGATATCCTATTCGATAATAGATGGACATTTGAATTTTAAAATGGCGTTAAATAGGTTAAATTAGGGTTTATTGTATTATGTTATATTGAATATTGAATGAATATTGAGTGTATGATTTTGTTTATATACAAACTTTTTAACGTTTTTCTTATTGATTATAGTTCATATAGATTTATTATAACATAAAAGTATGTATAAAAGTTTAAAAAATTATGATTTATGCTCTTTTTATGCTCATAATGAATATATAGGATAAATATATAATTAACGTTAAATAGTTATAAATAATAATAAATTGATAATGTTTATTGATTGGTATTATATATAAAGATCATTATAATGATAATAAATATTTTTTTGAGTTCATAAATGAGTATAAATGGGTCATTTCCGGCTTTGATTTTAATGGGATACGCACCATATTTCATTCAACATCGCATAAAAATATTTTTATTTGCATACTTTTTAATGTTTTTATGCTTGAATATGGTTGGTATAGTTATATTATAACATAAAAATATGCACAACATATATAAACATAACTATTTATGCTGTTTTTTTTAGGTTAAAGTATCTTCATAGTAAATCGATTTATTACATAAAATTGTTATAAATAATTGAATATTGATATGGTTTTTTGTATAATTTATTGTTAATTGATATCCTATTCGATAATAGATGGACATTTGAATTTTAAAATGGCGTTAAATAGGTTAAATTAGGGTTTATTGTATTCTGTTATATTGAATATTGAATGAATATTGAGTGTATGATTTTGTTTATATACAAACTTTTTAACGTTTTTCTTATTGATTATAGTTCATATAGATTTATTATAACATAAAAGTATGTATAAAAGTTTAAAAATATATGTTTTATGCTCTTTTTATGCTCATAATGAATATATAGTATAAATATATAATTAACGTTAAATAGTTATAAATAATAATAAATTGATAATGTTTATTGATTGGTATTATATATAAAGATCATTATAATGATAATAAATATTTTTTTGAGTTCATAAATGAGTATAAATGTGTCATTTCCGGCTTTGATTTTAATGGGATACGCACCATATTTCATTCAACATCGAATAAAAATATTTTTATTTGCATACTTTTTAATGTTTTTATGCTTGAATATGGTTGGTATAGTTATATTATAACATAAAAATATGCACAACATATATAAACATAACTATTTATGCTGTTTTTTTTAGGTTAAAGTATCTTCATAGTAAATCGATTTATTACATAAAATTGTTATAAATAATTGAATATTGATATGGTTTTTTGTATAATTTATTGTTAATTGATATCCTATTCGATAATAGATGGACATTTGAATTTTAAAATGGCGTTAAATAGGTTAAATTAGGGTTTATTGTATTATGTTATATTGAATATTGAATGAATATTGAGTGTATGATTTTGTTTATATACAAACTTTTTAACGTTTTTCTTATTGATTATAGTTCATATAGATTTATTATAACATAAAAGTATGTATAAAAGTTTAAAAATATATGTTTTATGCTCTTTTTATGCTCATAATGAATATATAGTATAAATATATAATTAACGTTAAATAGTTATAAATAATAATAAATTGATAATGTTTATTGATTGGTATTATATATAAAGATCATTATAATGATAATAAATATTTTTTTGAGTTCATAAATGAGTATAAATGTGTCATTTCCGGCTTTGATTTTAATGGGATACGCACCATATTTCATTCAACATCGAATAAAAATATTTTTATTTGCATACTTTTTAATGTTTTTATGCTTGAATATGGTTGGTATAGTTATATTATAACATAAAAATATGCACAACATATATAAACATAACTATTTATGCTGTTTTTTTTAGGTTAAAGTATCTTCATAGTAAATCGATTTATTACATAAAATTGTTATAAATAATTGAATATTGATATGGTTTTTTGTATAATTTATTGTTAATTGATATCCTATTCGATAATAGATGGACATTTGAATTTTAAAATGGCGTTAAATAGGTTAAATTAGGGTTTATTGTATTATGTTATATTGAATATTGAATGAATATTGAGTGTATGATTTTGTTTATATACAAACTTTTTAACGTTTTTCTTATTGATTATAGTTCATATAGATTTATTATAACATAAAAGTATGTATAAAAGTTTAAAAATATATGTTTTATGCTCTTTTTATGCTCATAATGAATATATAGTATAAATATATAATTAACGTTAAATAGTTATAAATAATAATAAATTGATAATGTTTATTGATTGGTATTATATATAAAGATCATTATAATGATAATAAATATTTTTTTGAGTTCATAAATGAGTATAAATGTGTCATTTCCGGCTTTGATTTTAATGGGATACGCACCATATTTCATTCAACATCGAATAAAAATATTTTTATTTGCATACTTTTTAATGTTTTTATGCTTGAATATGGTTGGTATAGTTATATTATAACATAAAAATATGCACAACATATATAAACATAACTATTTATGCTGTTTTTTTTAGGTTAAAGTATCTTCATAGTAAATCGATTTATTACATAAAATTGTTATAAATAATTGAATATTGATATGGTTTTTTGTATAATTTATTGTTAATTGATATCCTATTCGATAATAGATGGACATTTGAATTTTAAAATGGCGTTAAATAGGTTAAATTAGGGTTTATTGTATTATGTTATATTGAATATTGAATGAATATTGAGTGTATGATTTTGTTTATATACAAACTTTTTAACGTTTTTCTTATTGATTATAGTTCATATAGATTTATTATAACATAAAAGTATGTATAAAAGTTTAAAAAATTATGATTTATGCTCTTTTTATGCTCATAATGAATATATAGGATAAATATATAATTAACGTTAAATAGTTATAAATAATAATAAATTGATAATGTTTATTGATTGGTATTATATATAAAGATCATTATAATGATAATAAATATTTTTTTGAGTTCATAAATGAGTATAAATGGGTCATTTCCGGCTTTGATTTTAATGGGATACGCACCATATTACATTCAACATCGCATAAAAATATTTTTATTTGCATACTTTTTAATGTTTTTATGCTTGAATATGGTTGGTATAGTTATATTATAACATAAAAATATGCACAACATATATAAACATAACTATTTATGCTGTTTTTTTTAGGTTAAAGTATCTTCATAGTAAATCGATTTATTACATAAAATTGTTATAAATAATTGAATATTGATATGGTTTTTTGTATAATTTATTGTTAATTGATATCCTATTCGATAATAGATGGACATTTGAATTTTAAAATGGCGTTAAATAGGTTAAATTAGGGTTTATTGTATTATGTTATATTGAATATTGAATGAATATTGAGTGTATGATTTTGTTTATATACAAACTTTTTAACGTTTTTCTTATTGATTATAGTTCATATAGATTTATTATAACATAAAAGTATGTATAAAAGTTTAAAAAATTATGATTTATGCTCTTTTTATGCTCATAATGAATATATAGGATAAATATATAATTAACGTTAAATAGTTATAAATAATAATAAATTGATAATGTTTATTGATTGGTATTATATATAAAGATCATTATAATGATAATAAATATTTTTTTGAGTTCATAAATGAGTATAAATGGGTCATTTCCGGCTTTGATTTTAATGGGATACGCACCATATTTCATTCAACATCGCATAAAAATATTTTTATTTGCATACTTTTTAATGTTTTTATGCTTGAATATGGTTGGTATAGTTATATTATAACATAAAAATATGCACAACATATATAAACATAACTATTTATGCTGTTTTTTTTAGGTTAAAGTATCTTCATAGTAAATCGATTTATTACATAAAATTGTTATAAATAATTGAATATTGATATGGTTTTTTGTATAATTTATTGTTAATTGATATCCTATTCGATAATAGATGGACATTTGAATTTTAAAATGGCGTTAAATAGGTTAAATTAGGGTTTATTGTATTCTGTTATATTGAATATTGAATGAATATTGAGTGTATGATTTTGTTTATATACAAACTTTTTAACGTTTTTCTTATTGATTATAGTTCATATAGATTTATTATAACATAAAAGTATGTATAAAAGTTTAAAAATATATGTTTTATGCTCTTTTTATGCTCATAATGAATATATAGTATAAATATATAATTAACGTTAAATAGTTATAAATAATAATAAATTGATAATGTTTATTGATTGGTATTATATATAAAGATCATTATAATGATAATAAATATTTTTTTGAGTTCATAAATGAGTATAAATGGGTCATTTCCGGCTTTGATTTTAATGGGATACGCACCATATTACATTCAACATCGCATAAAAATATTTTTATTTGCATACTTTTTAATGTTTTTATGCTTGAATATGGTTGGTATAGTTATATTATAACATAAAAATATGCACAACATATATAAACATAACTATTTATGCTGTTTTTTTTAGGTTAAAGTATCTTCATAGTAAATCGATTTATTACATAAAATTGTTATAAATAATTGAATATTGATATGGTTTTTTGTATAATTTATTGTTAATTGATATCCTATTCGATAATAGATGGACATTTGAATTTTAAAATGGCGTTAAATAGGTTAAATTAGGGTTTATTGTATTATGTTATATTGAATATTGAATGAATATTGAGTGTATGATTTTGTTTATATACAAACTTTTTAACGTTTTTCTTATTGATTATAGTTCATATAGATTTATTATAACATAAAAGTATGTATAAAAGTTTAAAAAATTATGATTTATGCTCTTTTTATGCTCATAATGAATATATAGGATAAATATATAATTAACGTTAAATAGTTATAAATAATAATAAATTGATAATGTTTATTGATTGGTATTATATATAAAGATCATTATAATGATAATAAATATTTTTTTGAGTTCATAAATGAGTATAAATGGGTCATTTCCGGCTTTGATTTTAATGGGATACGCACCATATTTCATTCAACATCGCATAAAAATATTTTTATTTGCATACTTTTTAATGTTTTTATGCTTGAATATGGTTGGTATAGTTATATTATAACATAAAAATATGCACAACATATATAAACATAACTATTTATGCTGTTTTTTTTAGGTTAAAGTATCTTCATAGTAAATCGATTTATTACATAAAATTGTTATAAATAATTGAATATTGATATGGTTTTTTGTATAATTTATTGTTAATTGATATCCTATTCGATAATAGATGGACATTTGAATTTTAAAATGGCGTTAAATAGGTTAAATTAGGGTTTATTGTATTCTGTTATATTGAATATTGAATGAATATTGAGTGTATGATTTTGTTTATATACAAACTTTTTAACGTTTTTCTTATTGATTATAGTTCATATAGATTTATTATAACATAAAAGTATGTATAAAAGTTTAAAAATATATGTTTTATGCTCTTTTTATGCTCATAATGAATATATAGTATAAATATATAATTAACGTTAAATAGTTATAAATAATAATAAATTGATAATGTTTATTGATTGGTATTATATATAAAGATCATTATAATGATAATAAATATTTTTTTGAGTTCATAAATGAGTATAAATGTGTCATTTCCGGCTTTGATTTTAATGGGATACGCACCATATTTCATTCAACATCGAATAAAAATATTTTTATTTGCATACTTTTTAATGTTTTTATGCTTGAATATGGTTGGTATAGTTATATTATAACATAAAAATATGCACAACATATATAAACATAACTATTTATGCTGTTTTTTTTAGGTTAAAGTATCTTCATAGTAAATCGATTTATTACATAAAATTGTTATAAATAATTGAATATTGATATGGTTTTTTGTATAATTTATTGTTAATTGATATCCTATTCGATAATAGATGGACATTTGAATTTTAAAATGGCGTTAAATAGGTTAAATTAGGGTTTATTGTATTATGTTATATTGAATATTGAATGAATATTGAGTGTATGATTTTGTTTATATACAAACTTTTTAACGTTTTTCTTATTGATTATAGTTCATATAGATTTATTATAACATAAAAGTATGTATAAAAGTTTAAAAATATATGTTTTATGCTCTTTTTATGCTCATAATGAATATATAGTATAAATATATAATTAACGTTAAATAGTTATAAATAATAATAAATTGATAATGTTTATTGATTGGTATTATATATAAAGATCATTATAATGATAATAAATATTTTTTTGAGTTCATAAATGAGTATAAATGTGTCATTTCCGGCTTTGATTTTAATGGGATACGCACCATATTTCATTCAACATCGAATAAAAATATTTTTATTTGCATACTTTTTAATGTTTTTATGCTTGAATATGGTTGGTATAGTTATATTATAACATAAAAATATGCACAACATATATAAACATAACTATTTATGCTGTTTTTTTTAGGTTAAAGTATCTTCATAGTAAATCGATTTATTACATAAAATTGTTATAAATAATTGAATATTGATATGGTTTTTTGTATAATTTATTGTTAATTGATATCCTATTCGATAATAGATGGACATTTGAATTTTAAAATGGCGTTAAATAGGTTAAATTAGGGTTTATTGTATTATGTTATATTGAATATTGAATGAATATTGAGTGTATGATTTTGTTTATATACAAACTTTTTAACGTTTTTCTTATTGATTATAGTTCATATAGATTTATTATAACATAAAAGTATGTATAAAAGTTTAAAAATATATGTTTTATGCTCTTTTTATGCTCATAATGAATATATAGTATAAATATATAATTAACGTTAAATAGTTATAAATAATAATAAATTGATAATGTTTATTGATTGGTATTATATATAAAGATCATTATAATGATAATAAATATTTTTTTGAGTTCATAAATGAGTATAAATGTGTCATTTCCGGCTTTGATTTTAATGGGATACGCACCATATTTCATTCAACATCGAATAAAAATATTTTTATTTGCATACTTTTTAATGTTTTTATGCTTGAATATGGTTGGTATAGTTATATTATAACATAAAAATATGCACAACATATATAAACATAACTATTTATGCTGTTTTTTTTAGGTTAAAGTATCTTCATAGTAAATCGATTTATTACATAAAATTGTTATAAATAATTGAATATTGATATGGTTTTTTGTATAATTTATTGTTAATTGATATCCTATTCGATAATAGATGGACATTTGAATTTTAAAATGGCGTTAAATAGGTTAAATTAGGGTTTATTGTATTATGTTATATTGAATATTGAATGAATATTGAGTGTATGATTTTGTTTATATACAAACTTTTTAACGTTTTTCTTATTGATTATAGTTCATATAGATTTATTATAACATAAAAGTATGTATAAAAGTTTAAAAAATTATGATTTATGCTCTTTTTATGCTCATAATGAATATATAGGATAAATATATAATTAACGTTAAATAGTTATAAATAATAATAAATTGATAATGTTTATTGATTGGTATTATATATAAAGATCATTATAATGATAATAAATATTTTTTTGAGTTCATAAATGAGTATAAATGGGTCATTTCCGGCTTTGATTTTAATGGGATACGCACCATATTACATTCAACATCGCATAAAAATATTTTTATTTGCATACTTTTTAATGTTTTTATGCTTGAATATGGTTGGTATAGTTATATTATAACATAAAAATATGCACAACATATATAAACATAACTATTTATGCTGTTTTTTTTAGGTTAAAGTATCTTCATAGTAAATCGATTTATTACATAAAATTGTTATAAATAATTGAATATTGATATGGTTTTTTGTATAATTTATTGTTAATTGATATCCTATTCGATAATAGATGGACATTTGAATTTTAAAATGGCGTTAAATAGGTTAAATTAGGGTTTATTGTATTATGTTATATTGAATATTGAATGAATATTGAGTGTATGATTTTGTTTATATACAAACTTTTTAACGTTTTTCTTATTGATTATAGTTCATATAGATTTATTATAACATAAAAGTATGTATAAAAGTTTAAAAAATTATGATTTATGCTCTTTTTATGCTCATAATGAATATATAGGATAAATATATAATTAACGTTAAATAGTTATAAATAATAATAAATTGATAATGTTTATTGATTGGTATTATATATAAAGATCATTATAATGATAATAAATATTTTTTTGAGTTCATAAATGAGTATAAATGGGTCATTTCCGGCTTTGATTTTAATGGGATACGCACCATATTTCATTCAACATCGCATAAAAATATTTTTATTTGCATACTTTTTAATGTTTTTATGCTTGAATATGGTTGGTATAGTTATATTATAACATAAAAATATGCACAACATATATAAACATAACTATTTATGCTGTTTTTTTTAGGTTAAAGTATCTTCATAGTAAATCGATTTATTACATAAAATTGTTATAAATAATTGAATATTGATATGGTTTTTTGTATAATTTATTGTTAATTGATATCCTATTCGATAATAGATGGACATTTGAATTTTAAAATGGCGTTAAATAGGTTAAATTAGGGTTTATTGTATTCTGTTATATTGAATATTGAATGAATATTGAGTGTATGATTTTGTTTATATACAAACTTTTTAACGTTTTTCTTATTGATTATAGTTCATATAGATTTATTATAACATAAAAGTATGTATAAAAGTTTAAAAATATATGTTTTATGCTCTTTTTATGCTCATAATGAATATATAGTATAAATATATAATTAACGTTAAATAGTTATAAATAATAATAAATTGATAATGTTTATTGATTGGTATTATATATAAAGATCATTATAATGATAATAAATATTTTTTTGAGTTCATAAATGAGTATAAATGGGTCATTTCCGGCTTTGATTTTAATGGGATACGCACCATATTACATTCAACATCGCATAAAAATATTTTTATTTGCATACTTTTTAATGTTTTTATGCTTGAATATGGTTGGTATAGTTATATTATAACATAAAAATATGCACAACATATATAAACATAACTATTTATGCTGTTTTTTTTAGGTTAAAGTATCTTCATAGTAAATCGATTTATTACATAAAATTGTTATAAATAATTGAATATTGATATGGTTTTTTGTATAATTTATTGTTAATTGATATCCTATTCGATAATAGATGGACATTTGAATTTTAAAATGGCGTTAAATAGGTTAAATTAGGGTTTATTGTATTATGTTATATTGAATATTGAATGAATATTGAGTGTATGATTTTGTTTATATACAAACTTTTTAACGTTTTTCTTATTGATTATAGTTCATATAGATTTATTATAACATAAAAGTATGTATAAAAGTTTAAAAAATTATGATTTATGCTCTTTTTATGCTCATAATGAATATATAGGATAAATATATAATTAACGTTAAATAGTTATAAATAATAATAAATTGATAATGTTTATTGATTGGTATTATATATAAAGATCATTATAATGATAATAAATATTTTTTTGAGTTCATAAATGAGTATAAATGGGTCATTTCCGGCTTTGATTTTAATGGGATACGCACCATATTTCATTCAACATCGCATAAAAATATTTTTATTTGCATACTTTTTAATGTTTTTATGCTTGAATATGGTTGGTATAGTTATATTATAACATAAAAATATGCACAACATATATAAACATAACTATTTATGCTGTTTTTTTTAGGTTAAAGTATCTTCATAGTAAATCGATTTATTACATAAAATTGTTATAAATAATTGAATATTGATATGGTTTTTTGTATAATTTATTGTTAATTGATATCCTATTCGATAATAGATGGACATTTGAATTTTAAAATGGCGTTAAATAGGTTAAATTAGGGTTTATTGTATTCTGTTATATTGAATATTGAATGAATATTGAGTGTATGATTTTGTTTATATACAAACTTTTTAACGTTTTTCTTATTGATTATAGTTCATATAGATTTATTATAACATAAAAGTATGTATAAAAGTTTAAAAATATATGTTTTATGCTCTTTTTATGCTCATAATGAATATATAGTATAAATATATAATTAACGTTAAATAGTTATAAATAATAATAAATTGATAATGTTTATTGATTGGTATTATATATAAAGATCATTATAATGATAATAAATATTTTTTTGAGTTCATAAATGAGTATAAATGTGTCATTTCCGGCTTTGATTTTAATGGGATACGCACCATATTTCATTCAACATCGAATAAAAATATTTTTATTTGCATACTTTTTAATGTTTTTATGCTTGAATATGGTTGGTATAGTTATATTATAACATAAAAATATGCACAACATATATAAACATAACTATTTATGCTGTTTTTTTTAGGTTAAAGTATCTTCATAGTAAATCGATTTATTACATAAAATTGTTATAAATAATTGAATATTGATATGGTTTTTTGTATAATTTATTGTTAATTGATATCCTATTCGATAATAGATGGACATTTGAATTTTAAAATGGCGTTAAATAGGTTAAATTAGGGTTTATTGTATTATGTTATATTGAATATTGAATGAATATTGAGTGTATGATTTTGTTTATATACAAACTTTTTAACGTTTTTCTTATTGATTATAGTTCATATAGATTTATTATAACATAAAAGTATGTATAAAAGTTTAAAAATATATGTTTTATGCTCTTTTTATGCTCATAATGAATATATAGTATAAATATATAATTAACGTTAAATAGTTATAAATAATAATAAATTGATAATGTTTATTGATTGGTATTATATATAAAGATCATTATAATGATAATAAATATTTTTTTGAGTTCATAAATGAGTATAAATGTGTCATTTCCGGCTTTGATTTTAATGGGATACGCACCATATTTCATTCAACATCGAATAAAAATATTTTTATTTGCATACTTTTTAATGTTTTTATGCTTGAATATGGTTGGTATAGTTATATTATAACATAAAAATATGCACAACATATATAAACATAACTATTTATGCTGTTTTTTTTAGGTTAAAGTATCTTCATAGTAAATCGATTTATTACATAAAATTGTTATAAATAATTGAATATTGATATGGTTTTTTGTATAATTTATTGTTAATTGATATCCTATTCGATAATAGATGGACATTTGAATTTTAAAATGGCGTTAAATAGGTTAAATTAGGGTTTATTGTATTATGTTATATTGAATATTGAATGAATATTGAGTGTATGATTTTGTTTATATACAAACTTTTTAACGTTTTTCTTATTGATTATAGTTCATATAGATTTATTATAACATAAAAGTATGTATAAAAGTTTAAAAAATTATGATTTATGCTCTTTTTATGCTCATAATGAATATATAGGATAAATATATAATTAACGTTAAATAGTTATAAATAATAATAAATTGATAATGTTTATTGATTGGTATTATATATAAAGATCATTATAATGATAATAAATATTTTTTTGAGTTCATAAATGAGTATAAATGGGTCATTTCCGGCTTTGATTTTAATGGGATACGCACCATATTACATTCAACATCGCATAAAAATATTTTTATTTGCATACTTTTTAATGTTTTTATGCTTGAATATGGTTGGTATAGTTATATTATAACATAAAAATATGCACAACATATATAAACATAACTATTTATGCTGTTTTTTTTAGGTTAAAGTATCTTCATAGTAAATCGATTTATTACATAAAATTGTTATAAATAATTGAATATTGATATGGTTTTTTGTATAATTTATTGTTAATTGATATCCTATTCGATAATAGATGGACATTTGAATTTTAAAATGGCGTTAAATAGGTTAAATTAGGGTTTATTGTATTATGTTATATTGAATATTGAATGAATATTGAGTGTATGATTTTGTTTATATACAAACTTTTTAACGTTTTTCTTATTGATTATAGTTCATATAGATTTATTATAACATAAAAGTATGTATAAAAGTTTAAAAAATTATGATTTATGCTCTTTTTATGCTCATAATGAATATATAGGATAAATATATAATTAACGTTAAATAGTTATAAATAATAATAAATTGATAATGTTTATTGATTGGTATTATATATAAAGATCATTATAATGATAATAAATATTTTTTTGAGTTCATAAATGAGTATAAATGGGTCATTTCCGGCTTTGATTTTAATGGGATACGCACCATATTTCATTCAACATCGCATAAAAATATTTTTATTTGCATACTTTTTAATGTTTTTATGCTTGAATATGGTTGGTATAGTTATATTATAACATAAAAATATGCACAACATATATAAACATAACTATTTATGCTGTTTTTTTTAGGTTAAAGTATCTTCATAGTAAATCGATTTATTACATAAAATTGTTATAAATAATTGAATATTGATATGGTTTTTTGTATAATTTATTGTTAATTGATATCCTATTCGATAATAGATGGACATTTGAATTTTAAAATGGCGTTAAATAGGTTAAATTAGGGTTTATTGTATTCTGTTAT
>OZ010738.1:188115886-188194938 GCA_963932295.1 Tipula lateralis | reverse complement strand
CAAATGTCCATCTATTATCGAATAGGATATCAATTAACAATAAATTATACAAAAAACCATATCAATATTCAATTATTTATAACAATTTTATGTAATAAATCGATTTACTATGAAGATACTTTAACCTAAAAAAAACAGCATAAATAGTTATGTTTATATATGTTGTGCATATTTTTATGTTATAATATAACTATACCAACCATATTCAAGCATAAAAACATTAAAAAGTATGCAAATAAAAATATTTTTATGCGATGTTGAATGAAATATGGTGCGTATCCCATTAAAATCAAAGCCGGAAATGACCCATTTATACTCATTTATGAACTCAAAAAAATATTTATTATCATTATAATGATCTTTATATATAATACCAATCAATAAACATTATCAATTTATTATTATTTATAACTATTTAACGTTAATTATATATTTATCCTATATATTCATTATGAGCATAAAAAGAGCATAAATCATAATTTTTTAAACTTTTATACATACTTTTATGTTATAATAAATCTATATGAACTATAATCAATAAGAAAAACGTTAAAAAGTTTGTATATAAACAAAATCATACACTCAATATTCATTCAATATTCAATATAACAGAATACAATAAACCCTAATTTAACCTATTTAACGCCATTTTAAAATTCAAATGTCCATCTATTATCGAATAGGATATCAATTAACAATAAATTATACAAAAAACCATATCAATATTCAATTATTTATAACAATTTTATGTAATAAATCGATTTACTATGAAGATACTTTAACCTAAAAAAAACAGCATAAATAGTTATGTTTATATATGTTGTGCATATTTTTATGTTATAATATAACTATACCAACCATATTCAAGCATAAAAACATTAAAAAGTATGCAAATAAAAATATTTTTATGCGATGTTGAATGAAATATGGTGCGTATCCCATTAAAATCAAAGCCGGAAATGACCCATTTATACTCATTTATGAACTCAAAAAAATATTTATTATCATTATAATGATCTTTATATATAATACCAATCAATAAACATTATCAATTTATTATTATTTATAACTATTTAACGTTAATTATATATTTATCCTATATATTCATTATGAGCATAAAAAGAGCATAAATCATAATTTTTTAAACTTTTATACATACTTTTATGTTATAATAAATCTATATGAACTATAATCAATAAGAAAAACGTTAAAAAGTTTGTATATAAACAAAATCATACACTCAATATTCATTCAATATTCAATATAACAGAATACAATAAACCCTAATTTAACCTATTTAACGCCATTTTAAAATTCAAATGTCCATCTATTATCGAATAGGATATCAATTAACAATAAATTATACAAAAAACCATATCAATATTCAATTATTTATAACAATTTTATGTAATAAATCGATTTACTATGAAGATACTTTAACCTAAAAAAAACAGCATAAATAGTTATGTTTATATATGTTGTGCATATTTTTATGTTATAATATAACTATACCAACCATATTCAAGCATAAAAACATTAAAAAGTATGCAAATAAAAATATTTTTATGCGATGTTGAATGAAATATGGTGCGTATCCCATTAAAATCAAAGCCGGAAATGACCCATTTATACTCATTTATGAACTCAAAAAAATATTTATTATCATTATAATGATCTTTATATATAATACCAATCAATAAACATTATCAATTTATTATTATTTATAACTATTTAACGTTAATTATATATTTATCCTATATATTCATTATGAGCATAAAAAGAGCATAAATCATAATTTTTTAAACTTTTATACATACTTTTATGTTATAATAAATCTATATGAACTATAATCAATAAGAAAAACGTTAAAAAGAGGGAATATTCCATACAATATTGAATTTACCCTATGTAACGAAAACATTAAAGTAGAAAATAAGTTATTAAATGTAATATTAAAATTATTATATACATTAATTATAATTACAAATATAAAGTTTTAGTGAAAAATGAAAAAAGATTTAGGAAAATTATACGAGGTGGTTAGATATAAGGAAACGAATGAAAACCCCATATAAAATAACATGTAAAAAAGTTGAAGGTCATTGGGTTTGTCGTACTATAGAAATTGGATAGTGAAATTTTGTGTTGAGTAATGTGTTTTTTTTCATTTTAAAAAATTTTAAAAGCTAAAAAAAAAAAAAAAAAAAAAAAAAAAAAAAAAAAAAAACAGCGAGTTCGCAGTTTATTATGTGGTATTTATACATTTTTTTTGGTCGATCGGATCAATTTCGGAAACTCCGCCTTTTTGTATTTTATTTTACTTTATTTGGCATTTCATTTTAACGTATAGAAATGATTGTCTTTTTCAATTTTTGCAGTTTATGAATATTTTTTATCTCTTTTTCATAGAAGGCTTTTCTTTCTAACAATATTTCTCGTTTTAGTTTAATATTTTGCTTTTCTTTCTAACGTTTAATCAATATATCAATCGCTTTTAAATGTATTTTTTATTTATATTCTTTGTTACCTACATTTTATTTTAATTAATTTGTAACAATTGCATACACTTATATTGATAAGTAGAATGACCCTTGTCTGTATACAATATATACTACACAAAATTTCAATTGAAAATTTTTTAATTAAAATATAAGTTCAACAAACTTTATGGTCATTTACGAATATAATAACACACAGATAACAAACGTAATATTACCAGACGAACCATTGAGAAGGTAAGTTTGGTCAAATTTTGTATTTGGTTTCTTAGAAAAAATTGAACTTAAATAAAAATGATCACATTTTTACTTTTGCTATCTATTTATAAAAATCAGAATCACAATTAAACTAATAAAATTTTAAATTATTGGATCCAAATTATAAAAAGAAATAAACAATAGAAATATATATTTGGATGTAAAAGGAAGCATTTGAAATATTTTAAGTTTATGATAATTTTTATTGGTGTTTTTTTGTATAAATAGATGGCAGTATTAAAAAATATATCATTTATCACACAATATTAATTGGATTCTCCGATTATAATACAAAATATCACCAAACTTTCCTTTCCAATGGTAATATTACGTTTGTGTACAGGTATTTTATTTAAGAATGCTACACTATAACCGTTTTGGTGTATAATCCGATACAAACATTAGTTTGGTTCTTAAATTTGCTAAATTTAATACTGTTACTTTAGCAAAGATAAGAACCGAATTACTAGAGGTTTACCGATTGGAAAGCAAATATTATTACAGTTTAGGTTTGTATACATGCTAAATTATAACATTTTATAACAGTTTATAACATTTACCAAAAGCTAGTGTCATCTATTGAGCAGTAAATTAAAAAATATTGTGACAAATCACAGATGTCACCAGTGATAACTAAAAAGAGTTATAAATTATAGCAGTAGGGGCTCCCCTGTAACCAAATGTTTACACATACGAACAAAATAAAAATAAATAATGAAATAGGCGGAGCGAACAAAATACGACGGAGAGAACATTCGCGAAGTGTAGAGATGAAAAATATTGGCAAATACTATATAAAATACTGTCACGAATCACAGATGTCACCTGCGATAATTAAGAAGAAAATTATAGCAGTAGGGATAACCCTGTAACCAAATGTTTACACATACGAACAGAACAAAAACAAATAATGAAATAAGCAGAGCGAACAAAATACGACGCAAGAACATTCGCGAAGTGTAGAGAAGAAAATTAATGGAATGTTCTACAAGTATTTGTGTCGTATAAATACGTGTAGACATTTGAGTTACGAAACAGTTCAATTTTGAATTTCGAAGTGATAAATATTGTGCAAAATAATAGTGAAAATAAATATTAGTGAATTATTTGTGAAATATTTGTGTAATTTTTGTGGGAAATAAATTTAATTGAAATTTATTCTATGCGAGTTTATATTCACAATCCAGTGATCGAACCGGATAAAATTATTTGAATAACCACTCGGCGAAATCGTAACAATACAAAGAGTTTCCATTTCATACAAAATACGAGTAAATTATTTTGGATACGACCAATTTTATTTTGGGTACGATCGCATCAACGAAGCCTGAAATTCAAACCTTGTTATAGTAGTAAAATAATTGTATGCATTTGTTTCTGATTTTAAAATTTTTTCGTTTTAGAAGTTGCACTGTAAAACATCACTTTGAAAATGTATACTTTTTTATGTTATTATGGGAAGTCTTTGTATATTTATACTTTTTGATAATGGAATGTTCTACAAGTATTTGCGTCGTATAAATACGTGTAGACATTTGAGTTACAAAAAGTTCAATTTTGAATTTCGAAGTGATAATATCAGGAAGTGATAAAAAGTGAAAGTGAAGTGTTGAAATAATTGTAGTGATAATTATTGTGTAAAATAAGTGTAGTAATAATTATTTGTGAAATAATTGTGGAATTATTTGTGAAATAATTGTGGAATTTATTGGGAAATAAATTTAAAAATTAGTCTTTGCGAGTTTAATATTCACAATCCAGTGAGCGAACTGGAAAATAATTTGAATAACCACTCGGCGAAATCGTAACATTACTAAGTTTTAATAGTACAATCTATTGGATATCAAAAGTACTAATTAAACAGTTTTTTAAATTGCTGAATAATTTTCTAATTTTGTTTGTAAGTTGATCATTAATGTTGATCGAGTTATAAATCTAAAAAATTATCCACATAGTTTAATATTTTAGTACATAGTTTAAGATTATTCATTATTTGATCATTGTGGCCTGTGGGTATGTTTTCATAAGTAATTGAAATATTCGTATGAAGAATGAACACAGAAATAATTGTATATCTCATTATATCAGATTGATATATGTTCAAAAGTTTCAGGCCTACTTTTTAAGATATTGTGCCTAAACATAATTGTTTGTGGTGTTTTTACATTTAAAACCAATATTTTTTTTTTATTTTTTTCTCTAATTTCGTAGTTTTAGAGTTTGTACAAACTAAATTGCCAATCCTAGAGATGTCCATTGATTCCTTCCAATATTTTCGATTTCTTGTTCAATTACAAAAGGTTTATTATTTATTTCTTTAAAAACAAAAGTTCTGTCAAATTATTTTTATTTACATAGAACCAAAGATTATTATATATTAAACAAATGGTTCAATCATAGTAACATTTTAAAATAAAGAATTATAATTACTGGTACTGCTACATAGTGATGGGTACCTCTGCCCTAGTCAAACAAAATGAAAAAATTCCGTTAATATTGTAAATATTTGCTTTGCTTTGGTTCTTATAATTAAGTTTGAATGATTTGTATCCTTTTTTAGTTTTGTGTAAATTTTACCAGTTACAACCCTATATAATTAAACAAAAATATTTTGTATTTTCTGCATTCGTTAAATAAAATTACTTAATTGATGGTAACGTGTTTTAATTTTTTACGCTATTGATTTCAACGAAACTATTTTTTGCGCATCTAAATCAAAAGTTCTCTTCAGTTTTCGATATAAATTACCTCTTTTGCTGGTACTAAAGTCAAACGAAATGTGTTTCAACTCGGCATGTATTATTAAAAAAATTTTAAAATATTTTAAAAAACGGCTTTCTAAAATGCGGCATTTTGATCCTGAATGTATATTCCCAATGTTGTATACATTTTTTCCCCAACCAAAGCAAATATACCAACTGTATCGATGCGCAGTCAATGTAGTTTTCAATGGCGCGTTTACCATTCGGTTACGATATGAATATAAAAAAAAACTATTACATGATTCATGAATCAACGAGTGGTTGAAATGAGAAAAAACGTATCACATTTCCTTTAGAAAATTGAATGAATTTTAAAATGAGAAATATTTGAAGGAAAATTTGTATTTGCTTTCCATTTTACTTTCAATCTTTTCACACTCGTTTATCATTGCGGGCATTTATTATTTACAAATCAGTCTATTTCGTGTTGTCATGTTGTGTTCATATAAAAATTGACTAAGTAAATAAATCGCTTTTTATTTATTGATTTTAAATTGTTATACAAAAGTTAATTAACACTTGAAATTTAAAATTATATATATATATATATATATATATATATATATATATATATATATATATATATATATATATATATATAAATATATATTTATATATATATATATATATATATATATATATATATATATATATATATATATATATATATATATATATATATATATATATATATATATATATATATATATATATATATATATGTATTATAACCTAAAGTTCTTTAAACGTTACGTGGTTTAAACCAGTGGCTAGTTTTATATAGTTACTATTATATTTCGTGATAAAAATATATATTTATTTGTATTCTTAAAATTGTGTTATTACTTGGTTTTAATTCAAAACATTGAGTATATGAAATCTGTTAAATTATTATAAATTTTCTTTGTATTTTTATCTTTTTTTATATCTTTTTGTTAAATTGTATGTTAAAGGAGATATTATGTCACTTGCAATATATTATAAGAGAAATTAAAAAAATAATAAGTCATAAAATGTTTCAATTAAAGTTTAATTTTATTCAGTCAAGAAATTGTATTCATGTATAAATATATATATATATATATATATATATATATATATATATATATATATATATATATATATATATATATATATATATATATATATATATATATATATATATATATATATATATATATATATATATATATATATATATATATATATATATATATATTTATATATATATATATATATATATATATATATATATATATATATATATATATATAATATTAAAAATTTTAAGTTTTTAATAATTGTGTAGTACTTGACCTAAAAAATATGAAAGGTGACTATTTTTTCTTGTTGCGCAAGATATATAGAGCGCCAAACAAAAATTTCAAAAGTTCGCGGACATGGTAATGTATTTGTAATTGTCAATGAAAAATTATTTAACAAGTTATTGTGATGTATAGAAATAGTAACGCAATGTGCGTTAAAAATATAATATGCTGTAAATAATTGAAAGTATGTAATTAAATTTCAGATGAGTATCGTTATAATATCTTTTCTTGTCTTTTATTTTTATATTTATTTGTATAATGGTAGTACATATTTATATAATTTGTGTACATCGAATGCATATAACATCTGCATGCATATATCATATATATATATATATATATATATATATATATATATATATATATATATATATATATATATATATTTAAATATATATATATATATATATATATATATATATATATATATATATATATATATATATATATATATATTATATATATATTTAAATATTGGGTATAGACACCAATGGTACGGTTGGATTCCTTGATCAAAGTCAACACGACTTAATGTTTACCACTTTGCACTGTAATAGATGTTTAAAGTTATAGATGTTTAAATAAGCGCCTTCCAACGTAGCACCTTCTATTAAAATTAAATCAATATCTCGAGAAATAACTATTTGTTTTTCGTTAAGGCTCATATCATTAAAAAGGTGATAACATTTTCTTTTCAATAAACTATAAGAGTCATGATTCATGAATATGTATTTCAAATTTAAACAAAACTTTTAGAATTGAAATTGGTTTAAGAAAATGGTTTATTTCTGTACCATTAATCGTTTAACAATTAGTCTACGACGGTAAATATATTTTCTTGAAAGCCTAGTTCAGACTCTTAGCTTACAGAAAAGTTAGCTTTATGTGTGATATTTACAAAATTATTTTATCTAAAAAAATAAAAAGTTTCCAATAAAAATTTTGAATTTTTCTTATTAGACACAAGTATGTGTAGACAGTACAAATAAGAAAATTAGGTACATAAATATATATATATATATATATATATATATATATATATATATATATATATATATATATATATATATATATATATATATACCTAAGGTGATATGTCATGCTCCGATCACAGCGATACGTAATCTTCATTTTCCAACTATTCAGTTCAAATGTTAGTCAGTTGTAATTAAATTTCGATTTTGTAAGGTCTAGTTCAGACTCTTATAGCTTTCAGAAAAGTTAGCTATATGTGTGATATTTACAAAATTATTTTATCTAAAAAAATAAAAAGTTTCCAATAAAAATTTTGAATTTTTCTTATTAGACACAAGTATGTGTAGGCAGTACAAAGAAGAAAATTAGGTACATAAATATGTATATATATATATATATATATATATATATATATATATATATATATATATATATATATACATATATATACATATATATATATATATATATATATATATATATATATATATATATATATATATATGTATATATATATATATATATATATATATATATATATATATATATATATATATATATATATATATATATATATATATATACCTAAGGTGATATGTCATGCTCGTATCACAGCGATACGTCATCTTCATTTTCCAACTAATGAGTTCAAATGTTAGTCAGTTGTAATTAAATTTCGATTGTGTTGTATCAGACGTAGAATTCGAAATGATTATTGTTATAATTTTTTAATTCCTAAATATTTATCTCCTTTAATTCCCAGATCTCTTGTTTCCATCTACCTGGTTAGATAAACTAATTTTAGATTAGGGCTTTAACAACTAATAGATATATTATAGTCAACACTAATTTCTGATATTGAGTTATTTGGTAATTTTAAACCAGATCTATTGTTTCCATCGAGCTATCTGGATTAGATTAACTAATACTAGACCTTTATGGCTTTAAAAGATGTTTGATAAGTCAAATCTAATTTCTGATATTGTGTTATTCGATGATTTATATAATTTCTTCATTTTGATTATTTAATTTCACCTTACTAACTTATAATGTTAAATTATTTGAATTTTTACATATAATATTTTCGAGCTTAGGTTGTTTTATAGAGAGTATCATTCTAGCTCCGGTCAGCGTCTAAAGATAAATTATGTGCATTGTTAATGAATTATTTGACAATCCAATTATTATGGTTCACTTGTGTCTAAGAACCTAATTAGATCTGATTTTATACCATAAAAAGGAACTATAATTTTTGTTTTTTATCTAGATTGAATAGTTCTAATATCTGTTTTAAATTTTCTTTTTTATTAATTTGGTATTTTAATTTTAGATGAACTATTGTAATTGAAAATAAACGTTGATTTATATATTGAATTTTTTTCGTGAAATTCTTTCTGTGCAAATATTTATACCCTCGGATTTATAACTTTTTGATAAGTTATTTATTCTTATAAATGAAATTACAATTTGACAAAGTTTCGTTCAATTTAATTCTACTTTTAATGAAGCTAAACAACTTTGTAGTTTTGAATTAAATATTTATTTATTATCACACCATCTGCATCTGCAGTATGATCGGTTTTTGTGATATTCAATATTGTTTCAATGCGTTTGTTATTACTCAAATTATAATAAGGGTTTAATCGTAAAATTTGATACGATTTACTTTCTTATTTCCGATATACAGATTCATATGAGATAAAAATAAAAATGTTAAAAAATTTGAACTTGGCTTTCAATAATCAGTTTTACAATGAATTTATATAGTTAGAATAAAAATGAATTGAAATAGATTACATGAATAAAAAATGTACCTTGGTAATGAAATTAATTTATATAATTTACGTCTTAAACATTTCACTTTTTAGACTATCACTTATGTTTAAAACTGGTTATATATATATATATATATATATATACATATATATATATATATATATATATATATATATATATATATATATATATATATATATATAAGTTAAATTAGAAATTAATAAAAATTAATTCTATTTTCAGAAATCAACAACCACACAGGAATCTATATTATAATTGAAAATCAAGTAAAACCGATAAAAAATGTATCTAGAAAGTGATTATTCTAATTTCCAAAATTTATAAATTTGAATATATTAGTATTGCTAATAATCTTAAAATATGCAAATTATGCTATATAATAAAAAACTATTTTTAAATGTAAATGTTAGTACTAAAGATTTAAATAACAATAGTAAAAGTATTGCTAAGAAACATAAGATAATCGTTAGAAAAAAATGCAATTATTTATATAATATTCATAGAAAAATATATAATGTAATAATGGTAACTTGGTGGCTTACATTTTCGTTCGTTTTAGGAGATTTTAAGACTGGTGAGTTTCGATTTTTTCATTTTGATTTATACGTAATCGGCTTTCACTTAATACTATATAAAAATAACAACTAAGAATACAATTAACATTCGCATGTCCTTTACTATAATTAAATCCTGATTTCACAATTATATATTCACTTAATTCTCCCGGTAGATATATTAAATCCTTTAAATATTTAATTAAATAAAAACAAAACATTTGTTTCTTCGCACTAACTATTTTATTAAAAACTTATATAGAAATGATAAGAATTAATAATATAAAATTTATTAAAAATATTTCTCTTTCTGTTAGAGTTCAGTTTATAGAATTAAAAAATATTTTATGTTTTTTCAGATTTGAATTAACCTGTCAAGAAGTTTATAGGGTTATTGTTTTTCAAATTATGGAAATTCATTTTAAATTTTCTTGTGTGTGACTTATTCCACTTTTTTAATAAAATAAAATACTATTAAAATATTTTGTTTTTATTTAAAATATTCCTATCGTGGAATTAATTGCGTATTTTTTTATTTATATATAATTATTTCGGCAACGATCTTGCCATCATCAGTATATATTATTCACTGATATACTGATATATTATATTATATACTGATATAATATTATTCAGTATATATTATTCAGTGAATAATATATACTGATGATGGCAAGATCGTTGCCGAAATAATTATATATAAATAAAAAATACGCAATTAATTCCACGATTTTAAATAAAAACAAAATATTTTAATAATATTTTATTTTATTATTGTTTTTGTTATAAATACTATTTAATATTACAAAAATCGATAAATAAGTTTAAAAAATGCGA
Organism: Tipula lateralis; assembly: GCA_963932295.1. Lineage (NCBI taxonomy): Eukaryota > Metazoa > Arthropoda > Insecta > Diptera > Tipulidae > Tipula > Tipula lateralis. The sequence goes on along the minus strand of OZ010738.1, from coordinate 188,183,929 downwards.
TCTTATTATTCTGTATCTGATTCTGTGTCATGACTCATAGTTATGATTTGTATATACGGACACTATTTTGTAGAGTTTGCTGAACGTATCCTCAATTTAAAAAATTATCGCCTTAATTCGAGACATTTAAGTTTCGAAAAAACAGGCGAATAATTATTTTCATACTTGTAACGAAATGTCGTTCCATCAATTCTTCCAAATGGAAAATTGACGATCGCGTTCTTTGTTATATAATATGAATAAAGTATGAATGGAATTTAATAGACTAGTCATTGTTACTAATACTAATATTAAGAACGATTACTGTAATGATTATATTAAAGTATTGCAATATAGAAAAAAAAACGTAAATTATTATGGTAGTTAGATTATGGGAAAGGTGGGGAAAATAAGTGATTGAGGTGGCCGGAAATTGGTGGGTGAAGTTTTTTTTTTGAGAATAACGAGGAGTGATGAAGATGATCACGGACACAAGATCGAGATGATTAAAATAATTAAAAATAAATAAATATAATAAATAAAAATATTAATAATATATAAGTTAAAAATAATATAAATAGTTGAAGTGTATGTGACTATGTTTAAAGAATAAAAAAATGATTAGTGATGTTAAAGATACTAAAAGATACAAAAATACATAAAAACAAAAATTCTAAAGAACAAATACAAGAAAATGTTATCACGTGAAAATTGTAATCAAAAATATAAACTATAAAATCATAGTCATAATTATAATCATAAACATAATCTTATAATCCTAAATATATATATATAAAGATATAATCATATATTATAATAATTATAAATATATAATAATAATCAAAATCGACGCCACCATATTTCCCTCACACGGCGTTATTGATAGCTCGGATCCGCGACAACCTAGTTAAGTTTTTTTTGTATAGTATATTAAATATAATTTAATTTTAGTTCTTTAATAATATAATCTTATTCTATTTTTTTTTTCTTATAAATTTTCGGTATATGGGTAGTTTTAAGTTGAGTTTTTCATTTTTCTTAAGTGTTGATAATAAAATTATTTCATCCATACTTATTTTAATTATTTAATTGTTGAACAATGGTATAAAAGCCAACGCGTACTAGGCTGGGATTAATGTAAGTATGGAAATTCTAGTAGCGTGAGGTGTTGATGAAGCTTTTAATTTTTTTCTTTCTAACATCGTTTTTTTTTCTCTTGTTCCCAATTTATTTTTATTTAAGCGGTCTAACAAGGATTATTCGGTATTTTTAGAATTCCCCACACCCCAACCGTGAGCTCTAGCCGGCCACAGATGACCGCCTAAAAATAACCGTATAATTATTCTGCTAACATGACGAAGTCATGTTACAGTGGCGCCCAAACACGTTTCCTAAGGCTTTTTCTTACCTAGTTTTTCATTTTATGATTTAAAATTTAAAGATCAGCGTGTTGCAAAATGTATCCAGTTAACTGTAAGAGTCATTTGGCAATAAATACGTTGATCATTTTTCAAAATTTAATTTTCTTTTCACAAATACCATACAAAAACAAAAGTTGGATTGAATAAGGCTTTCGTTGCACTAGCTCTATTTAATTGTCGATTCTAGTGTGATATCGAAGACTTCTTCAATCTCCTTATAATTTTTTATTAGAATCTATAGCATGGACTCATCCATATTATTGTCGATTGCCGTGTTTAACCAAGATTGTAAATAAATTATAAAAATAAAAGAAAACTCAAAATTTCTCTCGATCGCAGTAGATTCTAATTTTTAAATTGTCGATTTCACTGTGCGTGCAAGAGTATTGAGACTTCTTTAATTTTAACCTCTCTGAATCTCTGTCCCTTTTACATTTATTTTCAATCCCAACCGAGAAAAGCATCAACATCTCACCTACAAGTTAAGTGAAATTCTAACTATAGACTTACTTAATTTCATCCTAGTTCAATATTTATTAATTTATTACATTATCAATTTATATTTAAATTTAATTTACAATTATCTTTACGATTATTATTTTAGTTTTGATTAAAGTGTTCTATATTTTTTTTAATTAACGTCAAATACTACGTTAAATAAGTTCAAATACTTCTTAACATATATTCATTGATTCGTTTTGGTTACGTACAGCTTGTTTTTTTAAATTTATTTCTATTTCAATATAATAATAACTAGCAGTAAAACGACATGGAACGTATACTAAGAAGTCAGGACTTAGAACCTGATGAGTTTCACATCGAATGTGAAGTTAGAAATTTAAAAGGTCCAATATTAACGCTGATAACCGATTTGCAATCGTGTTTTGATAGTGAAGCGAAGCAACCTAATTTAGAACCAATTCGCGCTCATATACAAGCAATAAAAGCACCTCGGAGAGAAGTTGTTCTTTGCACAAATAAGTTACGGTCTATTCATGCTATTTTACAAGAAAATCTCAAAGCAGGAACCGATTTAAATACCGAACCTTTTATTATTATAACTTCCCGGTTACAACATATTTTGTTACGATTAGCTCGAATTTCCACATCTAAAACGGTTCAAAGTTCAGTAACCAACTTAACCGCGGCATGTCAGTCTTTATTGGAACTTATTCCTAAACTGCAAAATGCTTCGTCACACGATGAGTTCTTAGAAACTCTGAATGCTCTCCACATAGAAGAGTATGCTGAAGATCAGGAAGATGTTAGAAATTCCGATGATTCTTGTAGCTCAACTCAATCGGTTGATAATCTAAACATATCTCGTTCGAAAAAAGCTCCGAAACAGGTAACATTTCGTAAAAATGTATCAAGACAAAGTCCTCCAAAATTGAAACAAATAAACCCACCTCAATTCAAATCTGACTTTGCAGCATCAGTTTCTAATGATCCTCAACTTGTAGCTCGGTCTACCAGTACACCATCCAAGACAGACAAATCTATTCCATACGACACAGTACCTAATTCTGTTATATCTTCTTGGTCGGATAATCAGATACCTTCAACAACTGCACAGTTGCCCTATCTGATGATGAACCAAAACACACCCAATATTTTTTCGCATCAATCTAATTTAAACAATGAGATGCGTCAATCTGTAGATGTTATAAATAATAATTTCGGATGGCCACAGTTCGGTCGTAGTAATTCAATTCCACCAGGAGCAAACTCAGTTTTTCATACTCAGCCAGACCGCTATTTTGGTCCTACACTGGGAAATAGCCGTTTTTCTCTAACTGCTGATGTTCAGAAGTGGAATATATCGTTTGACGGAACCGCTAGTAGTATAACCGTGCAAAAGTTTTTCTTCAGGATTGAACTAATGGCCGAAACTCATGGTATTTCCACCGATCTGCTAGTACATGATCTGGGTTCCATATTGCACGGTATAGCTCGGGAACACTACTGGATCTTACTTGAACGGAATCCACAATGTTCATGGACTGAGCTTAAAAATGGATTTATACATCGCTTTCAAGTTGGACGTTCGGATAACGACATTAAAAATTCTCTGGATAACCGCAAACAAAAATCCAAAGAGGCTTTTGTCGATTTTTATTATAATATGGTCAGCCTAGCATATCCTTTAAAAGTTGCGCTGACGGAAGTCGAATTGATAGAATTTTTAAGAAAAAACATGCGTCCTGGACTAAAGGTAGCATTAGCTGGGGAAGTATTTTCATCGGTGTCCGCCATAGTGACAAGATGTGTTGCTTTAGAAGAGGCATGGAAAACTATGGGGTATAACCCTGAACTTGCCATGGGGCCGGGATTTACGAGAAATGTTCATGAGTTACAGATGACACCTTTATCAAATCCGCCTCCTTCTAATTATTTTAATTCCTCAGGACAGTACAATGGGTCACAACCCCATTTACAACACACAGCTCCCATTAGTTTTCCAAAAACCTAATATGTCTGAACCATATCATACTAATCTCACAAATACTAGTAGGCCATTAATTTGTTGGAATTGTGGTCTACCCTTTCAAAATAATCAAGCGTTCTGTGTTAGATGCCATTCTAGATCGGAAAACCCTCAGATGGGAATGGGAATCGCTGGGAATCCTCATTTCCAACAATCCGCCTTAATGCCTCCCAGATCGATGGAAGATGCAGCAGCGAACACCGACCCAGAATTGTACAACAGGGTCAAACAGAAATAAGTTCTAATTCGTTTATAAACAACCGTTTACCTTGTACGGTAAATCTAACCCATAATCGGCATAAACTTAGATCTATCAGATACTTCCGCTTACGGAAGCTTATTAATAAAAAATTAACAAAAGCCAGGTTTGCCTCAGTATCAAGTACAGAAGATCCTTCTGATAACCGCCCTTATTTAATAGTTAATATAGCAGGAACAAACATACGTGGGTTGCTTGATAGTGGTGCAACTGTCAGCGCTTTGGGTAAAAATAGTATTAAGTTTATTAATAATCATAATTTACGACTCTTTCCTTTATCCGCTTGTGTACAGACGGCAAATGGGGCAAAACAATCGGTGCTTGGATATGTGTGTGTGCCTGTGGTCTATAATAATAAATGTCTTGAAATTCAATTGTTTGTTGTGCCAGAATTACAACAGGAATTATATTTAGGTTGTGATTTTTGGAACATGTATGGACTAAAGCCTACAGTCATTGAAGAGGTAACTAATATGGATAATACATTAATTACGAATTCCAAATATCATCAACTAGACCAAGAGCAGCTAGAGAGGGTCAAACAAATCGTTGATCTTTTTCCTAGTTCTGCAAAACTCGGGCTGGGAAAAACCACTTTGGTCACTCATAAAATAGATACAGGGGACGCAGCGCCTATCAAGCAACGATTTTTCTCAGTATCGCCCGCTGTCCAACACCAGATGTACCAGGAGTTAGATCGGATGTTGGCTTTAGGGGTCATCAAAGAAAGTACAAGTCCATGGTGCTCACCTATCACCAGAGTTCTTAAGCCAAATGGAAAGGTGCGGTTATGCCCCGACGCCCGGAAACTTAATAGTGTGACTAAAAAAGACGCATATCCACTACCCCTCATTGATGGTTTGTTGAGTCGGTTGGAGAAAACACAATACATGTCCAGTATCGACTTAAAGGATGCGTTCTGGCAAATCCCACTTGATCCTGAATCAATGGAGAAAACTGCTTTCACCGTGCCAGGACGACCGCTTTACCACTTTACTGCTATGCCATTTGGACTCTGCAATGCTCCACAAACGCTTTGTCGATTGATGCACAGAGTGATACCTTACCACCTACACGACAGAGTAATCGTATATCTCGATGATCTTCTCGTTACAACGTCCACATTTGAAGAACACTTGTCGCTACTAGCCGATGTAGCATCTCGATTAGTTGCAGCAGGTTTAACTATAAATGTGGAGAAAAGCAAATTTATACTGAGGGAGATCGATTACCTTGGTCATGTAGTTGGTGGTGGCACTTTGCGTCCAAATCAAGCGAAGGTGCAGGCCATTGCAGAGTATCCGATGCCTAAAACGGTACGTCAATTGAGGAGGTTTTTGGGAATTTGTGGATGGTACAGGCGATTTATTGACCAGTATTCGACCATCTCTGCGCCTTTAACTAACATGTTAAAGAAGAATCAAAAGTTTATCTGGTCCGAAACATCTCAAAACGCGTTCGAAAAACTTAAATTAGCTCTTACTACGGCTCCATTACTCAATACTGCTGATTTTGAGAAACGTTTTTTTATTCAATGCGACGCCAGCTCTACTGGAGGTTGGTGCAGTATTGTTTCAGAAAACCAATGATGGTCAAGATAAGCCAATCGAATATATGTCACATAAACTTAATTCAGCACAACGACAGTATAGCGTCACAGAATTGGAGTGCTTGGCAGCTGTTTTAGCTATTAAAAAGTTCCGGGCATACGTCGAAGGGTTACCATTTACGGTTATAACAGACCATGCTAGCCTGACCTGGCTTATGTCCCAAAAGGATTTGGCAGGTAGATTAGCAAGGTGGAGCCTTAATTTACAGGGGTTTGATTTTGATATCGAATACAGAAAGGGTTCTCAAAACTGTGTTCCAGATGCTTTGTCTCGAGTATTCATGGATGAATTAATACCAGCAAAAACTGCCGATAAACAATCTTCTGTGGTTGAATCCAACCCGATGAATATTGATTTGAATTCACCATGTTTTCAAAGTCCAGAATATATTACCCAAATCAAATATATCGAATCTTCTTCAAGGAAAAGCAATATGAAAATAATAAATGGCAAATTGTACATTAATAAAAGTTCAGGCAATGTAGATGAAATAAGTGATACGCCAGATTGGAAGTTAGTAGTTCCAGTAGGTCTTCGTTTTAATTTAATTAGATCTGCTCACTGTCCTCCCACATCAGCTCATTTAGGATCTTATAAAACAATAGAACTGGTTAAAAGATATTTCTTTTGGCCAAGTATGATAAAAGATATACGAAAATTTATTGCTTCATGCAGTATGTGTAAGTGTATTAAAGCTCCCAACTACATTTTACGACCACCTCTTAGTTCTCTACCTGTTACTTTCAGACCATGGCAAAGAGTGTATTTAGATTTGTTGGGGCCTTACCCAAGGACATATGCAGGAAATACATATATTCTTATAGCAGTCGATCATTATTCTAAATTTGTAATAACTCGAGCCGTACGAAATGCTACAGGTATTGAAGTTGCAAAACTTTTAGAAAACAACATATTTCTGATATATTAAATCCTTTAAATATTTAATTAAATAAAAACAAAACATTTGTTTCTTCGCACTAACTATTTTATTAAAAACTTATATAGAAATGATAAGAATTAATAATATAAAATTTATTAAAAATATTTCTCTTTCTGTTAGAGTTCAGTTTATAGAATTAAAAAATATTTTATGTTTTTTCAGATTTGAATTAACCTGTCAAGAAGTTTATAGGGTTATTGTTTTTCAAATTATGGAAATTCATTTTAAATTTTCTTGTGTGTGACTTATTCCACTTTTTTAATAAAATAAAATATTATTAAAATATTTTGTTTTTATTTAAAATATTCCTATCGTGGAATTAATTGTGTATTTTTTTATTTATATATAATTATTTCGGCAACGATCTTGCCATCATCAGTATATATTATTCACTGATATACTGATATATTATATTATATACTGATATAATATTATTCAGTATATATTATTCAGTGAATAATATATACTGATGATGGCAAGATCGTTGCCGAAATAATTATATATAAATAAAAAATACGCAATTAATTCCACGATTTTAAATAAAAACAAAATATTTTAATAATATTTTATTTTATTATTGTTTTTGTTATAAATACTATTTAATATTACAAAAATCGATAAATAAGTTTAAAAAATGCGATCTTATTATTCTGTATCTGATTCTGTGTCATGACTCATAGTTATGATTTGTATATACGGACACTATTTTGTAGAGTTTGCTGAACGTATCCTCAATTTAAAAAATTATCGCCTTAATTCGAGACATTTAAGTTTAGAAAAAACAGGCGAATAATTATTTTCATACTTGTAACGAAATGTCGTTCCATCAATTCTTCCAAATGGAAAATTGACGATCGCGTTCTTTGTTATATAATATGAATAAAGTATGAATGGAATTTAATAGACTAGTCATTGTTACTAATACTAATATTAAGAACGATTACTGTAATGATTATATTAAAGTATTGCAATATAGAAAAAAAACGTAAATTATTATGGTAGTTAGATTATGGGAAAGGTGGGGAAAATAAGTGATTGAGGTGGCCGGAAATTGGTGGGTGAAGTTTTTTTTTTTTGAGAATAACGAGGAGTGATGAAGATGATCACGGACACAAGATCGAGATGATTAAAATAATTAAAAATAAATAAATATAATAAATAAAAATATTAATAATATATAAGTTAAAAATAATATAAATAGTTGAAGTGTATGTGACTATGTTTAAAGAATAAAAAAATGATTAGTTGTGTTAAAGATACTAAAAGATAGAAAAATACATAAAAACAAAAATTCTAAAGAACAAATACAAGAAAATGTTATCACGTGAAAATTGTAATCAAAAATATAAACTATAAAATCATAGTCATAATTATAATCATAAACATAATCTTATAATCCTAAATATATATATATATAGATATAATCATATATTATAATAATTATAAATATATAATAATAATCAAAATCGACGCCACCATATTTCCCTCACACGGCGTTATTGATAGCTCGGATCCGCGACAACCTAGTTAAGTTTTTTTTGTATAGTATATTAAATATAATTTAATTTTAGTTCTTTAATAATATAATCTTATTCTATTTTTTTTTTCTTATAAATTTTCGGTATATGGGTAGTTTTAAGTTGAGTTTTTCATTTTTCTTAAGTGTTGATAATAAAATTATTTCATCCATACTTATTTTAATTATTTAATTGTTGAACAATGGTGTAAAAGCCAACGCGTACTAGGATGGGATTAATGTAAGTATGGAAATTCTAGTAGCGTGAGGTGTTGATGAAGCTTTTAATTTTTTTCTTTCTAACATCGTTTTTTTTTCTCTTGTTCCCAATTTATTTTTATTTAAGCGGTCTAACAAGGATTATTCGGTATTTTTAGAATTCCCCACACCCCAACCGTGAGCTCTAGCCGGCCACAGATGACCGCCTAAAAATAACCGTATAATTATTCTGCTAACATGACGAAGTCATGTTACAGTGGCGCCCAAACACGTTTCCTAAGGCTTTTTCTTACCTAGTTTTTCATTTTATGATTTAAAATTTAAAGATCAGCGTGTTGCAAAATGTATCCAGTTAACTGTAAGAGTCATTTGGCAATAAATACGTTGATCATTTTTCAAAATTTAATTTTCTTTTCACAAATACCATACAAAAACAAAAGTTGGATTGAATAAGGCTTTCGTTGCACTAGCTCTATTTAATTGTCGATTCTAGTGTGATATCGAAGACTTCTTCAATCTCCTTATAATTTTTTATTACAATCTATAGCATGGACTCATCCATATTATTGTCGATTGCCGTGTTTAACCAAGATTGTAAATAAATTATAAAAATAAAAGAAAACTCAAAATTTCTCTCGATCGCAGTAGATTCTAATTTTTAAATTGTCGATTTCACTGTGCGTGCAAGAGTATTGAGACTTCTTTAATTTTAACCTCTCTGAATCTCTGTCCCTTTTACATTTATTTTCAATCCCAACCGAGAAAAGCATCAACATCTCACCTACAAGTTAAGTGAAATTCTAACTATAGACTTACTTAATTTCATCCTAGTTCAATATTTATTAATTTATTACATTATCAATTTATATTTAAATTTAATTTACAATTATCTTTACGATTATTATTTTAGTTTTGATTAAAGTGTTCTATATTTTTTTTAATTAACGTCAAATACTACGTTAAATAAGTTCAAATACTTCTTAACATATATTCATTGATTCGTTTTGGTTACGTACAGCTTGTTTTTTTAAATTTATTTCTATTTCAATATAATAATAACTAGCAGTAAAACGACATGGAACGTATACTAAGAAGTCAGGACTTAGAACCTGATGAGTTTCACATCGAATGTGAAGTTAGAAATTTAAAAGGTCCAATATTAACGCTGATAACCGATTTGCAATCGTGTTTTGATAGTGAAGCGAAGCAACCTAATTTAGAACCAATTCGCGCTCATATACAAGCAATAAAAGCACCTCGGAGAGAAGTTGTTCTTTGCACAAATAAGTTACGGTCTATTCATGCTATTTTACAAGAAAATCTCAAAGCAGGAACCGATTTAAATACCGAACCTTTTATTATTATAACTTCCCGGTTACAACATATTTTGTTACGATTAGCTCGAATTTCCACATCTAAAACGGTTCAAAGTTCAGTAACCAACTTAACCGCGGCATGTCAGTCTTTATTGGAACTTATTCCTAAACTGCAAAATGCTTCGTCACACGATGAGTCCTTAGAAACTCTGAATGCTCTCCACATAGAAGAGTATGCTAAAGATCAGGAAGATGTTAGAAATTCCGATGATTCTTGTAGCTCAACTCAATCGGTTGATAATCTAAACATATCTCGTTCGAAAAAAGCTCCGAAACAGGTAACATTTCGTAAAAATGTATCAAGACAAAGTCCTCCAAAATTGAAACAAATAAACCCACCTCAATTCAAATCTGACTTTGCAGCATCAGTTTCTAATGCTCCTCAACTTGTAGCTCGGTCTACCAGTACACCATCCAAGACAGACAAATCTATTCCATACGACACAGTACCTAATTCTGTTATATCTTCTCGGTCGGATAATCAGATACCTTCAACAACTGCACAGTTGCCCTATCTGATGATGAACCAAAACACACCCAATATTTTTTCGCATCAATCTAATTTAAACAATGAGATGCGTCAATCTGTAGATGTTATAAATAATAATTTCGGATGGCCACAGTTCGGTCGTAGTAATTCAATTCCACCAGGAGCAAACTCAGTTTTTCATACTCAGCCAGACCGCTATTTTGGTCCTACACTGGGAAATAGCCGTTTTTCTCTAACTGCTGATGTTCAGAAGTGGAATATATCGTTTGACGGAACCGCTAGTAGTATAACCGTGCAAAAGTTTTTCTTCAGGATTGAACTAATGGCCGAAACTCATGGTATTTCCACCGATCTGCTAGTACATGATCTGGGTTCCATATTGCACGGTATAGCTCGGGAACACTACTGGATCTTACTTGAACGGAATCCACAATGTTCATGGACTGAGCTTAAAAATGGATTTATACATCGCTTTCAAGTTGGACGTTCGGATAACGACATTAAAAATTCTCTGGATAACCGCAAACAAAAATCCAAAGAGGCTTTTGTCGATTTTTATTATAATATGGTCAGCCTAGCATATCCTTTAAAAGTTGCGCTGACGGAAGTCGAATTGATAGAATTTTTAAGAAAAAACATGCGTCCTGGACTAAAGGTAGCATTAGCTGGGGAAGTATTTTCATCGGTGTCCGCCATAGTGACAAGATGTGTTGCTTTAGAAGAGGCATGGAAAACTATGGGGTATAACCCTGAACTTGCCATGGGGCCGGGATTTACGAGAAATGTTCATGAGTTACAGATGACACCTTTATCAAATCCGCCTCCTTCTAATTATTTTAATTCCTCAGGACAGTACAATGGGTCACAACCCCATTTACAACACACAGCTCCCATTAGTTTTCCAAAAACCTAATATGTCTGAACCATATCATACTAATCTCACAAATACTAGTAGGCCATTAATTTGTTGGAATTGTGGTCTACCCTTTCAAAATAATCAAGCGTTCTGTGTTAGATGCCATTCTAGATCGGAAAACCCTCAGATGGGAATGGGAATCGCTGGGAATCCTCATTTCCAACAATCCGCCTTAATGCCTCCCAGATCGATGGAAGATGCAGCAGCGAACACCGACCCAGAATTGTACAACAGGGTCAAACAGAAATAAGTTCTAATTCGTTTATAAACAACCGTTTACCTTGTACGGTAAATCTAACCCATAATCGGCATAAACTTAGATCTATCAGATACTTCCGCTTACGGAAGCTTATTAATAAAAAATTAACAAAAGCCAGGTTTGCCTCAGTATCAAGTACAGAAGATCCTTCTGATAACCGCCCTTATTTAATAGTTAATATAGCAGGAACAAACATACGTGGGTTGCTTGATAGTGGTGCAACTGTCAGCGCTTTGGGTAAAAATAGTATTAAGTTTATTAATAATCATAATTTACGACTCTTTCCTTTATCCGCTTGTGTACAGACGGCAAATGGGGCAAAACAATCGGTGCTTGGATATGTGTGTGTGCCTGTGGTCTATAATAATAAATGTCTTGAAATTCAATTGTTTGTTGTGCCAGAATTACAACAGGAATTATATTTAGGTTGTGATTTTTGGAACATGTATGGACTAAAGCCTACAGTCATTGAAGAGGTAACTAATATGGATAATACATTAATTACGAATTCCAAATATCATCAACTAGACCAAGAGCAGCTAGAGAGGGTCAAACAAATCGTTGATCTTTTTCCTAGTTCTGCAAAACTCGGGCTGGGAAAAACCACTTTGGTCACTCATAAAATAGATACAGGGGACGCAGCGCCTATCAAGCAACGATTTTTCTCAGTATCGCCCGCTGTCCAACACCAGATGTACCAGGAGTTAGATCGGATGTTGGCTTTAGGGGTCATCAAAGAAAGTACAAGTCCATGGTGCTCACCTATCACCAGAGTTCTTAAGCCAAATGGAAAGGTGCGGTTATGCCTCGACGCCCGGAAACTTAATAGTGTGACTAAAAAAGACGCATATCCACTACCCCTCATTGATGGTTTGTTGAGTCGGTTGGAGAAAACACAATACATGTCCAGTATCGACTTAAAGGATGTGTTCTGGCAAATCCCACTTGATCCTGAATCAATGGAGAAAACTGCTTTCACCGTGCCAGGACGACCGCTTTACCACTTTACTGCTATGCCATTTGGACTCTGCAATGCTCCACAAACGCTTTGTCGATTGATGCACAGAGTGATACCTTACCACCTACACGACAGAGTAATCGTATATCTCGATGATCTTCTCGTTACAACGTCCACATTTGAAGAACACTTGTCGCTACTAGCCGATGTAGCATCTCGATTAGTTGCAGCAGGTTTAACTATAAATGTGGAGAAAAGCAAATTTATACTGAGGGAGATCGATTACCTTGGTCATGTAGTTGGTGGTGGCACTTTGCGTCCAAATCAAGCGAAGGTGCAGGCCATTGCAGAGTATCCGATGCCTAAAACGGTACGTCAATTGAGGAGGTTTTTGGGAATTTGTGGATGGTACAGGCGATTTATTGACCAGTATTCGACCATCTCTGCGCCTTTAACTAACATGTTAAAGAAGAATCAAAAGTTTATCTGGTCCGAAACATCTCAAAACGCGTTCGAAAAACTTAAATTAGCTCTTACTACGGCTCCATTACTCAATACTGCTGATTTTGAGAAACGTTTTTTTATTCAATGCGACGCCAGCTCTACTGGAGTTGGTGCAGTATTGTTTCAGAAAACCAATGATGGTCAAGATAAGCCAATCGAATATATGTCACATAAACTTAATTCAGCACAACGACAGTATAGCGTCACAGAATTGGAGTGCTTGGCAGCTGTTTTAGCTATTAAAAAGTTCCGGGCATACGTCGAAGGGTTACCATTTACGGTTATAACAGACCATGCTAGCCTGACCTGGCTTATGTCCCAAAAGGATTTGGCAGGTAGATTAGCAAGGTGGAGCCTTAATTTACAGGGGTTTGATTTTGATATCGAATACAGAAAGGGTTCTCAAAACTGTGTTCCAGATGCTTTGTCTCGAGTATTCATGGATGAATTAATACCAGCAAAAACTGCCGATAAACAATCTTCTGTGGTTGAATCCAACCCGATGAATATTGATTTGAATTCACCATGTTTTCAAAGTCCAGAATATATTACCCAAATCAAATATATCGAATCTTCTTCAAGGAAAAGCAATATGAAAATAATAAATGGCAAATTGTACATTAATAAAAGTTCAGGCAATGTAGATGAAATAAGTGATACGCCAGATTGGAAGTTAGTAGTTCCAGTAGGTCTTCGTTTTAATTTAATTAGATCTGCTCACTGTCCTCCCACATCAGCTCATTTAGGATCTTATAAAACAATAGAACTGGTTAAAAGATATTTCTTTTGGCCAAGTATGATAAAAGACATACGAAAATTTATTGCTTCATGCAGTATGTGTAAGTGTATTAAAGCGCCCAACTACATTTTACGACCACCTCTTAGTTCTCTACCTGTTACTTTCAGACCATGGCAAAGAGTGTATTTAGATTTGTTGGGGCCTTACCCAAGGACATATGCAGGAAATACATATATTCTTATAGCAGTCGATCATTATTCTAAATTTGTAATAACTCGAGCCGTACGAAATGCTACAGGTATTGAAGTTGCAAAATTTTTAGAAAACAACATATTTCTGATATATTAAATCCTTTAAATATTTAATTAAATAAAAACAAAACATTTGTTTCTTCGCACTAACTATTTTATTAAAAACTTATATAGAAATGATAAGAATTAATAATATAAAATTTATTAAAAATATTTCTCTTTCTGTTAGAGTTCAGTTTATAGAATTAAAAAATATTTTATGTTTTTTCAGATTTGAATTAACCTGTCAAGAAGTTTATAGGGTTATTGTTTTTCAAATTATGGAAATTCATTTTAAATTTTCTTGTGTGTGACTTATTCCACTTTTTTAATAAAATAAAATATTATTAAAATATTTTGTTTTTATTTAAAATATTCCTATCGTGGAATTAATTGTGTATTTTTTTATTTATATATAATTATTTCGGCAACGATCTTGCCATCATCAGTATATATTATTCACTGATATACTGATATATTATATTATATACTGATATAATATTATTCAGTATATATTATTCAGTGAATAATATATACTGATGATGGCAAGATCGTTGCCGAAATAATTATATATAAATAAAAAATACGCAATTAATTCCACGATTTTAAATAAAAACAAAATATTTTAATAATATTTTATTTTATTATTGTTTTTGTTATAAATACTATTTAATATTACAAAAATCGATAAATAAGTTTAAAAAATGCGATCTTATTATTCTGTATCTGATTCTGTGTCATGACTCATAGTTATGATTTGTATATACGGACACTATTTTGTAGAGTTTGCTGAACGTATCCTCAATTTAAAAAATTATCGCCTTAATTCGAGACATTTAAGTTTCGAAAAAACAGGCGAATAATTATTTTCATACTTGTAACGAAATGTCGTTCCATCAATTCTTCCAAATGGAAAATTGACGATCGCGTTCTTTGTTATATAATATGAATAAAGTATGAATGGAATTTAATAGACTAGTCATTGTTACTAATACTAATATTAAGAACGATTACTGTAATGATTATATTAAAGTATTGCAATATAGAAAAAAAAACGTAAATTATTATGGTAGTTAGATTATGGGAAAGGTGGGGAAAATAAGTGATTGAGGTGGCCGGAAATTGGTGGGTGAAGTTTTTTTTTTTTGAGAATAACGAGGAGTGATGAAGATGATCACGGACACAAGATCGAGATGATTAAAATAATTAAAAATAAATAAATATAATAAATAAAAATATTAATAATATATAAGTTAAAAATAATATAAATAGTTGAAGTGTATGTGACTATGTTTAAAGAATAAAAAAATGATTAGTTGTGTTAAAGATACTAAAAGATAGAAAAATACATAAAAACAAAAATTCTAAAGAACAAATACAAGAAAATGTTATCACGTGAAAATTGTAATCAAAAATATAAACTATAAAATCATAGTCATAATTATAATCATAAACATAATCTTATAATCCTAAATATATATATATATAGATATAATCATATATTATAATAATTATAAATATATAATAATAATCAAAATCGACGCCACCATATTTCCCTCACACGGCGTTATTGATAGCTCGGATCCGCGACAACCTAGTTAAGTTTTTTTTGTATAGTATATTAAATATAATTTAATTTTAGTTCTTTAATAATATAATCTTATTCTATTTTTTTTTTCTTATAAATTTTCGGTATATGGGTAGTTTTAAGTTGAGTTTTTCATTTTTCTTAAGTGTTGATAATACAATTATTTCATCCATACTTATTTTAATTATTTAATTGTTGAACAATGGTATAAAAGCCAACGCGTACTAGGATGGGATTAATGTAAGTATGGAAATTCTAGTAGCGTGAGGTGTTGATGAAGCTTTTAATTTTTTTCTTTCTAACATCGTTTTTTTTTCTCTTGTTCCCAATTTATTTTTATTTAAGCGGTCTAACAAGGATTATTCGGTATTTTTAGAATTCCCCACACCCCAACCGTGAGCTCTAGCCGGCCACAGATGACCGCCTAAAAATAACCGTATAATTATTCTGCTAACATGACGAAGTCATGTTACAGTGGCGCCCAAACACGTTTCCTAAGGCTTTTTCTTACCTAGTTTTTCATTTTATGATTTAAAATTTAAAGATCAGCGTGTTGCAAAATGTATCCAGTTAACTGTAAGAGTCATTTGGCAATAAATACGTTGATCATTTTTCAAAATTTAATTTTCTTTTCACAAATACCATACAAAAACAAAAGTTGGATTGAATAAGGCTTTCGTTGCACTAGCTCTATTTAATTGTCGATTCTAGTGTGATATCGAAGACTTCTTCAATCTCCTTATAATTTTTTATTACAATCTATAGCATGGACTCATCCATATTATTGTCGATTGCCGTGTTTAACCAAGATTGTAAATAAATTATAAAAATAAAAGAAAACTCAAAATTTCTCTCGATCGCAGTAGATTCTAATTTTTAAATTGTCGATTTCACTGTGCGTGCAAGAGTATTGAGACTTCTTTAATTTTAACCTCTCTGAATCTCTGTCCCTTTTACATTTATTTTCAATCCCAACCGAGAAAAGCATCAACATCTCACCTACAAGTTAAGTGAAATTCTAACTATAGACTTACTTAATTTCATCCTAGTTCAATATTTATTAATTTATTACATTATCAATTTATATTTAAATTTAATTTACAATTATCTTTACGATTATTATTTTAGTTTTGATTAAAGTGTTCTATATTTTTTTTAATTAACGTCAAATACTACGTTAAATAAGTTCAAATACTTCTTAACATATATTCATTGATTCGTTTTGGTTACGTACAGCTTGTTTTTTTAAATTTATTTCTATTTCAATATAATAATAACTAGCAGTAAAACGACATGGAACGTATACTAAGAAGTCAGGACTTAGAACCTGATGAGTTTCACATCGAATGTGAAGTTAGAAATTTAAAAGGTCCAATATTAACGCTGATAACCGATTTGCAATCGTGTTTTGATAGTGAAGCGAAGCAACCTAATTTAGAACCAATTCGCGCTCATATACAAGCAATAAAAGCACCTCGGAGAGAAGTTGTTCTTTGCACAAATAAGTTACGGTCTATTCATGCTATTTTACAAGAAAATCTCAAAGCAGGAACCGATTTAAATACCGAACCTTTTATTATTATAACTTCCCGGTTACAACATATTTTGTTACGATTAGCTCGAATTTCCACATCTAAAACGGTTCAAAGTTCAGTAACCAACTTAACCGCGGCATGTCAGTCTTTATTGGAACTTATTCCTAAACTGCAAAATGCTTCGTCACACGATGAGTCCTTAGAAACTCTGAATGCTCTCCACATAGAAGAGTATGCTAAAGATCAGGAAGATGTTAGAAATTCCGATGATTCTTGTAGCTCAACTCAATCGGTTGATAATCTAAACATATCTCGTTCGAAAAAAGCTCCGAAACAGGTAACATTTCGTAAAAATGTATCAAGACAAAGTCCTCCAAAATTGAAACAAATAAACCCACCTCAATTCAAATCTGACTTTGCAGCATCAGTTTCTAATGCTCCTCAACTTGTAGCTCGGTCTATACCAGTACACCATCCAAGACAGACAAATCTATTCCATACGACACAGTACCTAATTCTGTTATATCTTCTCGGTCGGATAATCAGATACCTTCAACAACTGCACAGTTGCCCTATCTGATGATGAACCAAAACACACCCAATATTTTTTCGCATCAATCTAATTTAAACAATGAGATGCGTCAATCTGTAGATGTTATAAATAATAATTTCGGATGGCCACAGTTCGGTCGTAGTAATTCAATTCCACCAGGAGCAAACTCAGTTTTTCATACTCAGCCAGACCGCTATTTTGGTCCTACACTGGGAAATAGCCGTTTTTCTCTAACTGCTGATGTTCAGAAGTGGAATATATCGTTTGACGGAACCGCTAGTAGTATAACCGTGCAAAAGTTTTTCTTCAGGATTGAACTAATGGCCGAAACTCATGGTATTTCCACCGATCTGCTAGTACATGATCTGGGTTCCATATTGCACGGTATAGCTCGGGAACACTACTGGATCTTACTTGAACGGAATCCACAATGTTCATGGACTGAGCTTAAAAATGGATTTATACATCGCTTTCAAGTTGGACGTTCGGATAACGACATTAAAAATTCTCTGGATAACCGCAAACAAAAATCCAAAGAGGCTTTTGTCGATTTTTATTATAATATGGTCAGCCTAGCATATCCTTTAAAAGTTGCGCTGACGGAAGTCGAATTGATAGAATTTTTAAGAAAAAACATGCGTCCTGGACTAAAGGTAGCATTAGCTGGGGAAGTATTTTCATCGGTGTCCGCCATAGTGACAAGATGTGTTGCTTTAGAAGAGGCATGGAAAACTATGGGGTATAACCCTGAACTTGCCATGGGGCCGGGATTTACGAGAAATGTTCATGAGTTACAGATGACACCTTTATCAAATCCGCCTCCTTCTAATTATTTTAATTCCTCAGGACAGTACAATGGGTCACAACCCCATTTACAACACACAGCTCCCATTAGTTTTCCAAAAACCTAATATGTCTGAACCATATCATACTAATCTCACAAATACTAGTAGGCCATTAATTTGTTGGAATTGTGGTCTACCCTTTCAAAATAATCAAGCGTTCTGTGTTAGATGCCATTCTAGATCGGAAAACCCTCAGATGGGAATGGGAATCGCTGGGAATCCTCATTTCCAACAATCCGCCTTAATGCCTCCCAGATCGATGGAAGATGCAGCAGCGAACACCGACCCAGAATTGTACAACAGGGTCAAACAGAAATAAGTTCTAATTCGTTTATAAACAACCGTTTACCTTGTACGGTAAATCTAACCCATAATCGGCATAAACTTAGATCTATCAGATACTTCCGCTTACGGAAGCTTATTAATAAAAAATTAACAAAAGCCAGGTTTGCCTCAGTATCAAGTACAGAAGATCCTTCTGATAACCGCCCTTATTTAATAGTTAATATAGCAGGAACAAACATACGTGGGTTGCTTGATAGTGGTGCAACTGTCAGCGCTTTGGGTAAAAATAGTATTAAGTTTATTAATAATCATAATTTACGACTCTTTCCTTTATCCGCTTGTGTACAGACGGCAAATGGGGCAAAACAATCGGTGCTTGGATATGTGTGTGTGCCTGTGGTCTATAATAATAAATGTCTTGAAATTCAATTGTTTGTTGTGCCAGAATTACAACAGGAATTATATTTAGGTTGTGATTTTTGGAACATGTATGGACTAAAGCCTACAGTCATTGAAGAGGTAACTAATATGGATAATACATTAATTACGAATTCCAAATATCATCAACTAGACCAAGAGCAGCTAGAGAGGGTCAAACAAATCGTTGATCTTTTTCCTAGTTCTGCAAAACTCGGGCTGGGAAAAACCACTTTGGTCACTCATAAAATAGATACAGGGGACGCAGCGCCTATCAAGCAACGATTTTTCTCAGTATCGCCCGCTGTCCAACACCAGATGTACCAGGAGTTAGATCGGATGTTGGCTTTAGGGGTCATCAAAGAAAGTACAAGTCCATGGTGCTCACCTATCACCAGAGTTCTTAAGCCAAATGGAAAGGTGCGGTTATGCCTCGACGCCCGGAAACTTAATAGTGTGACTAAAAAAGACGCAATCCACTACCCCTCATTGATGGTTTGTTGAGTCGGTTGGAGAAAACACAATACATGTCCAGTATCGACTTAAAGGATGCGTTCTGGCAAATCCCACTTGATCCTGAATCAATGGAGAAAACTGCTTTCACCGTGCCAGGACGACCGCTTTACCACTTTACTGCTATGCCATTTGGACTCTGCAATGCTCCACAAACGCTTTGTCGATTGATGCACAGAGTGATACCTTACCACCTACACGACAGAGTAATCGTATATCTCGATGATCTTCTCGTTACAACGTCCACATTTGAAGAACACTTGTCGCTACTAGCCGATGTAGCATCTCGATTAGTTGCAGCAGGTTTAACTATAAATGTGGAGAAAAGCAAATTTATACTGAGGGAGATCGATTACCTTGGTCATGTAGTTGGTGGTGGCACTTTGCGTCCAAATCAAGCGAAGGTGCAGGCCATTGCAGAGTATCCGATGCCTAAAACGGTACGTCAATTGAGGAGGTTTTTGGGAATTTGTGGATGGTACAGGCGATTTATTGACCAGTATTCGACCATCTCTGCGCCTTTAACTAACATGTTAAAGAAGAATCAAAAGTTTATCTGGTCCGAAACATCTCAAAACGCGTTCGAAAAACTTAAATTAGCTCTTACTACGGCTCCATTACTCAATACTGCTGATTTTGAGAAACGTTTTTTTATTCAATGCGACGCCAGCTCTACTGGAGTTGGTGCAGTATTGTTTCAGAAAACCAATGATGGTCAAGATAAGCCAATCGAATATATGTCACATAAACTTAATTCAGCACAACGACAGTATAGCGTCACAGAATTGGAGTGCTTGGCAGCTGTTTTAGCTATTAAAAAGTTCCGGGCATACGTCGAAGGGTTACCATTTACGGTTATAACAGACCATGCTAGCCTGACCTGGCTTATGTCCCAAAAGGATTTGGCAGGTAGATTAGCAAGGTGGAGCCTTAATTTACAGGGGTTTGATTTTGATATCGAATACAGAAAGGGTTCTCAAAACTGTGTTCCAGATGCTTTGTCTCGAGTATTCATGGATGAATTAATACCAGCAAAAACTGCCGATAAACAATCTTCTGTGGTTGAATCCAACCCGATGAATATTGATTTGAATTCACCATGTTTTCAAAGTCCAGAATATATTACCCAAATCAAATATATCGAATCTTCTTCAAGGAAAAGCAATATGAAAATAATAAATGGCAAATTGTACATTAATAAAAGTTCAGGCAATGTAGATGAAATAAGTGATACGCCAGATTGGAAGTTAGTAGTTCCAGTAGGTCTTCGTTTTAATTTAATTAGATCTGCTCACTGTCCTCCCACATCAGCTCATTTAGGATCTTATAAAACAATATAACTGGTTAAAAGATATTTCTTTTGGCCAAGTATGATAAAAGATATACGAAAATTTATTGCTTCATGCAGTATGTGTAAGTGTATTAAAGCTCCCAACTACATTTTACGACCACCTCTTAGTTCTCTACCTGTTACTTTCAGACCATGGCAAAGAGTGTATTTAGATTTGTTGGGGCCTTACCCAAGGACATATGCAGGAAATACATATATTCTTATAGCAGTCGATCATTATTCTAAATTTGTAATAACTCGAGCCGTACGAAATGCTACAGGTATTGAAGTTGCAAAACTTTTAGAAAACAACATATTTCTGATATATTAAATCCTTTAAATATTTAATTAAATAAAAACAAAACATTTGTTTCTTCGCACTAACTATTTTATTAAAAACTTATATAGAAATGATAAGAATTAATAATATAAAATTTATTAAAAATATTTCTCTTTCTGTTAGAGTTCAGTTTATAGAATTAAAAAATATTTTATGTTTTTTCAGATTTGAATTAACCTGTCAAGAAGTTTATAGGGTTATTGTTTTTCAAATTATGGAAATTCATTTTAAATTTTCTTGTGTGTGACTTATTCCACTTTTTTAATAAAATAAAATATTATTAAAATATTTTGTTTTTATTTAAAATATTCCTATCGTGGAATTAATTGTGTATTTTTTTATTTATATATAATTATTTCGGCAACGATCTTGCCATCATCAGTATATATTATTCACTGATATACTGATATATTATATTATATACTGATATAATATTATTCAGTATATATTATTCAGTGAATAATATATACTGATGATGGCAAGATCGTTGCCGAAATAATTATATATAAATAAAAAATACGCAATTAATTCCACGATTTTAAATAAAAACAAAATATTTTAATAATATTTTATTTTATTATTGTTTTTGTTATAAATACTATTTAATATTACAAAAATCGATAAATAAGTTTAAAAAATGCGATCTTATTATTCTGTATCTGATTCTGTGTCATGACTCATAGTTATGATTTGTATATACGGACACTATTTTGTAGAGTTTGCTGAACGTATCCTCAATTTAAAAAATTATCGCCTTAATTCGAGACATTTAAGTTTAGAAAAAACAGGCGAATAATTATTTTCATACTTGTAACGAAATGTCGTTCCATCAATTCTTCCAAATGGAAAATTGACGATCGCGTTCTTTGTTATATAATATGAATAAAGTATGAATGGAATTTAATAGACTAGTCATTGTTACTAATACTAATATTAAGAACGATTACTGTAATGATTATATTAAAGTATTGCAATATAGAACAAAAAACGTAAATTATTATGGTAGTTAGATTATGGGAAAGGTGGGGAAAATAAGTGATTGAGGTGGCCGGAAATTGGTGGGTGAAGTTTTTTTTTTTTGAGAATAACGAGGAGTGATGAAGATGATCACGGACACAAGATCGAGATGATTAAAATAATTAAAAATAAATAAATATAATAAATAAAAATATTAATAATATATAAGTTAAAAATAATATAAATAGTTGAAGTGTATGTGACTATGTTTAAAGAATAAAAAAATGATTAGTTGTGTTAAAGATACTAAAAGATAGAAAAATACATAAAAACAAAAATTCTAAAGAACAAATACAAGAAAATGTTATCACGTGAAAATTGTAATCAAAAATATAAACTATAAAATCATAGTCATAATTATAATCATAAACATAATCTTATAATCCTAAATATATATATATATAGATATAATCATATATTATAATAATTATAAATATATAATAATAATCAAAATCGACGCCACCATATTTCCCTCACACGGCGTTATTGATAGCTCGGATCCGCGACAACCTAGTTAAGTTTTTTTTGTATAGTATATTAAATATAATTTAATTTTAGTTCTTTAATAATATAATCTTATTCTATTTTTTTTTTCTTATAAATTTTCGGTATATGGGTAGTTTTAAGTTGAGTTTTTCATTTTTCTTAAGTGTTGATAATAAAATTATTTCATCCATACTTATTTTAATTATTTAATTGTTGAACAATGGTATAAAAGCCAACGCGTACTAGGATGGGATTGATGTAAGTATGGAAATTCTAGTAGCGTGAGGTGTTGATGAAGCTTTTAATTTTTTTCTTTCTAACATCGTTTTTTTTTCTCTTGTTCCCAATTTATTTTTATTTAAGCGGTCTAACAAGGATTATTCGGTATTTTTAGAATTCCCCACACCCCAACCGTGAGCTCTAGCCGGCCACAGATGACCGCCTAAAAATAACCGTATAATTATTCTGCTAACATGACGAAGTCATGTTACAGTGGCGCCCAAACACGTTTCCTAAGGCTTTTTCTTACCTAGTTTTTCATTTTATGATTTAAAATTTAAAGATCAGCGTGTTGCAAAATGTATCCAGTTAACTGTAAGAGTCATTTGGCAATAAATACGTTGATCATTTTTCAAAATTTAATTTTCTTTTCACAAATACCATACAAAAACAAAAGTTGGATTGAATAAGGCTTTCGTTGCACTAGCTCTATTTAATTGTCGATTCTAGTGTGATATCGAAGACTTCTTCAATCTCCTTATAATTTTTTATTACAATCTATAGCATGGACTCATCCATATTATTGTCGATTGCCGTGTTTAACCAAGATTGTAAATAAATTATAAAAATAAAAGAAAACTCAAAATTTCTCTCGATCGCAGTAGATTCTAATTTTTAAATTGTCGATTTCACTGTGCGTGCAAGAGTATTGAGACTTCTTTAATTTTAACCTCTCTGAATCTCTGTCCCTTTTACATTTATTTTCAATCCCAACCGAGAAAAGCATCAACATCTCACCTACAAGTTAAGTGAAATTCTAACTATAGACTTACTTAATTTCATCCTAGTTCAATATTTATTAATTTATTACATTATCAATTTATATTTAAATTTAATTTACAATTATCTTTACGATTATTATTTTAGTTTTGATTAAAGTGTTCTATATTTTTTTTAATTAACGTCAAATACTACGTTAAATAAGTTCAAATACTTCTTAACATATATTCATTGATTCGTTTTGGTTACGTACAGCTTGTTTTTTTAAATTTATTTCTATTTCAATATAATAATAACTAGCAGTAAAACGACATGGAACGTATACTAAGAAGTCAGGACTTAGAACCTGATGAGTTTCACATCGAATGTGAAGTTAGAAATTTAAAAGGTCCAATATTAACGCTGATAACCGATTTGCAATCGTGTTTTGATAGTGAAGCGAAGCAACCTAATTTAGAACCAATTCGCGCTCATATACAAGCAATAAAAGCACCTCGGAGAGAAGTTGTTCTTTGCACAAATAAGTTACGGTCTATTCATGCTATTTTACAAGAAAATCTCAAAGCAGGAACCGATTTAAATACCGAACCTTTTATTATTATAACTTCCCGGTTACAACATATTTTGTTACGATTAGCTCGAATTTCCACATCTAAAACGGTTCAAAGTTCAGTAACCAACTTAACCGCGGCATGTCAGTCTTTATTGGAACTTATTCCTAAACTGCAAAATGCTTCGTCACACGATGAGTCCTTAGAAACTCTGAATGCTCTCCACATAGAAGAGTATGCTAAAGATCAGGAAGATGTTAGAAATTCCGATGATTCTTGTAGCTCAACTCAATCGGTTGATAATCTAAACATATCTCGTTCGAAAAAAGCTCCGAAACAGGTAACATTTCGTAAAAATGTATCAAGACAAAGTCCTCCAAAATTGAAACAAATAAACCCACCTCAATTCAAATCTGACTTTGCAGCATCAGTTTCTAATGCTCCTCAACTTGTAGCTCGGTCTACCAGTACACCATCCAAGACAGACAAATCTATTCCATACGACACAGTACCTAATTCTGTTATATCTTCTCGGTCGGATAATCAGATACCTTCAACAACTGCACAGTTGCCCTATCTGATGATGAACCAAAACACACCCAATATTTTTTCGCATCAATCTAATTTAAACAATGAGATGCGTCAATCTGTAGATGTTATAAATAATAATTTCGGATGGCCACAGTTCGGTCGTAGTAATTCAATTCCACCAGGAGCAAACTCAGTTTTTCATACTCAGCCAGACCGCTATTTTGGTCCTACACTGGGAAATAGCCGTTTTTCTCTAACTGCTGATGTTCAGAAGTGGAATATATCGTTTGACGGAACCGCTAGTAGTATAACCGTGCAAAAGTTTTTCTTCAGGATTGAACTAATGGCCGAAACTCATGGTATTTCCACCGATCTGCTAGTACATGATCTGGGTTCCATATTGCACGGTATAGCTCGGGAACACTACTGGATCTTACTTGAACGGAATCCACAATGTTCATGGACTGAGCTTAAAAATGGATTTATACATCGCTTTCAAGTTGGACGTTCGGATAACGACATTAAAAATTCTCTGGATAACCGCAAACAAAAATCCAAAGAGGCTTTTGTCGATTTTTATTATAATATGGTCAGCCTAGCATATCCTTTAAAAGTTGCGCTGACGGAAGTCGAATTGATAGAATTTTTAAGAAAAAACATGCGTCCTGGACTAAAGGTAGCATTAGCTGGGGAAGTATTTTCATCGGTGTCCGCCATAGTGACAAGATGTGTTGCTTTAGAAGAGGCATGGAAAACTATGGGGTATAACCCTGAACTTGCCATGGGGCCGGGATTTACGAGAAATGTTCATGAGTTACAGATGACACCTTTATCAAATCCGCCTCCTTCTAATTATTTTAATTCCTCAGGACAGTACAATGGGTCACAACCCCATTTACAACACACAGCTCCCATTAGTTTTCCAAAAACCTAATATGTCTGAACCATATCATACTAATCTCACAAATACTAGTAGGCCATTAATTTGTTGGAATTGTGGTCTACCCTTTCAAAATAATCAAGCGTTCTGTGTTAGATGCCATTCTAGATCGGAAAACCCTCAGATGGGAATGGGAATCGCTGGGAATCCTCATTTCCAACAATCCGCCTTAATGCCTCCCAGATCGATGGAAGATGCAGCAGCGAACACCGACCCAGAATTGTACAACAGGGTCAAACAGAAATAAGTTCTAATTCGTTTATAAACAACCGTTTACCTTGTACGGTAAATCTAACCCATAATCGGCATAAACTTAGATCTATCAGATACTTCCGCTTACGGAAGCTTATTAATAAAAAATTAACAAAAGCCAGGTTTGCCTCAGTATCAAGTACAGAAGATCCTTCTGATAACCGCCCTTATTTAATAGTTAATATAGCAGGAACAAACATACGTGGGTTGCTTGATAGTGGTGCAACTGTCAGCGCTTTGGGTAAAAATAGTATTAAGTTTATTAATAATCATAATTTACGACTCTTTCCTTTATCCGCTTGTGTACAGACGGCAAATGGGGCAAAACAATCGGTGCTTGGATATGTGTGTGTGCCTGTGGTCTATAATAATAAATGTCTTGAAATTCAATTGTTTGTTGTGCCAGAATTACAACAGGAATTATATTTAGGTTGTGATTTTTGGAACATGTATGGACTAAAGCCTACAGTCATTGAAGAGGTAACTAATATGGATAATACATTAATTACGAATTCCAAATATCATCAACTAGACCAAGAGCAGCTAGAGAGGGTCAAACAAATCGTTGATCTTTTTCCTAGTTCTGCAAAACTCGGGCTGGGAAAAACCACTTTGGTCACTCATAAAATAGATACAGGGGACGCAGCGCCTATCAAGCAACGATTTTTCTCAGTATCGCCCGCTGTCCAACACCAGATGTACCAGGAGTTAGATCGGATGTTGGCTTTAGGGGTCATCAAAGAAAGTACAAGTCCATGGTGCTCACCTATCACCAGAGTTCTTAAGCCAAATGGAAAGGTGCGGTTATGCCTCGACGCCCGGAAACTTAATAGTGTGACTAAAAAAGACGCATATCCACTACCCCTCATTGATGGTTTGTTGAGTCGGTTGGAGAAAACACAATACATGTCCAGTATCGACTTAAAGGATGCGTTCTGGCAAATCCCACTTGATCCTGAATCAATGGAGAAAACTGCTTTCACCGTGCCAGGACGACCGCTTTACCACTTTACTGCTATGCCATTTGGACTCTGCAATGCTCCACAAACGCTTTGTCGATTGATGCACAGAGTGATACCTTACCACCTACACGACAGAGTAATCGTATATCTCGATGATCTTCTCGTTACAACGTCCACATTTGAAGAACACTTGTCGCTACTAGCCGATGTAGCATCTCGATTAGTTGCAGCAGGTTTAACTATAAATGTGGAGAAAAGCAAATTTATACTGAGGGAGATCGATTACCTTGGTCATGTAGTTGGTGGTGGCACTTTGCGTCCAAATCAAGCGAAGGTGCAGGCCATTGCAGAGTATCCGATGCCTAAAACGGTACGTCAATTGAGGAGGTTTTTGGGAATTTGTGGATGGTACAGGCGATTTATTGACCAGTATTCGACCATCTCTGCGCCTTTAACTAACATGTTAAAGAAGAATCAAAAGTTTATCTGGTCCGAAACATCTCAAAACGCGTTCGAAAAACTTAAATTAGCTCTTACTACGGCTCCATTACTCAATACTGCTGATTTTGAGAAACGTTTTTTTATTCAATGCGACGCCAGCTCTACTGGAGTTGGTGCAGTATTGTTTCAGAAAACCAATGATGGTCAAGATAAGCCAATCGAATATATGTCACATAAACTTAATTCAGCACAACGACAGTATAGCGTCACAGAATTGGAGTGCTTGGCAGCTGTTTTAGCTATTAAAAAGTTCCGGGCATACGTCGAAGGGTTACCATTTACGGTTATAACAGACCATGCTAGCCTGACCTGGCTTATGTCCCAAAAGGATTTGGCAGGTAGATTAGCAAGGTGGAGCCTTAATTTACAGGGGTTTGATTTTGATATCGAATACAGAAAGGGTTCTCAAAACTGTGTTCCAGATGCTTTGTCTCGAGTATTCATGGATGAATTAATACCAGCAAAAACTGCCGATAAACAATCTTCTGTGGTTGAATCCAACCCGATGAATATTGATTTGAATTCACCATGTTTTCAAAGTCCAGAATATATTACCCAAATCAAATATATCGAATCTTCTTCAAGGAAAAGCAATATGAAAATAATAAATGGCAAATTGTACATTAATAAAAGTTCAGGCAATGTAGATGAAATAAGTGATACGCCAGATTGGAAGTTAGTAGTTCCAGTAGGTCTTCGTTTTAATTTAATTAGATCTGCTCACTGTCCTCCCACATCAGCTCATTTAGGATCTTATAAAACAATAGAACTGGTTAAAAGATATTTCTTTTGGCCAAGTATGATAAAAGACATACGAAAATTTATTGCTTCATGCAGTATGTGTAAGTGTATTAAAGCGCCCAACTACATTTTACGACCACCTCTTAGTTCTCTACCTGTTACTTTCAGACCATGGCAAAGAGTGTATTTAGATTTGTTGGGGCCTTACCCAAGGACATATGCAGGAAATACATATATTCTTATAGCAGTCGATCATTATTCTAAATTTGTAATAACTCGAGCCGTACGAAATGCTACAGGTATTGAAGTTGCAAAATTTTTAGAAAACAACATATTTCTGATATATTAAATCCTTTAAATATTTAATTAAATAAAAACAAAACATTTGTTTCTTCGCACTAACTATTTTATTAAAAACTTATATAGAAATGATAAGAATTAATAATATAAAATTTATTAAAAATATTTCTCTTTCTGTTAGAGTTCAGTTTATAGAATTAAAAAATATTTTATGTTTTTTCAGATTTGAATTAACCTGTCAAGAAGTTTATAGGGTTATTGTTTTTCAAATTATGGAAATTCATTTTAAATTTTCTTGTGTGTGACTTATTCCACTTTTTTAATAAAATAAAATATTATTAAAATATTTTGTTTTTATTTAAAATATTCCTATCGTGGAATTAATTGTGTATTTTTTTATTTATATATAATTATTTCGGCAACGATCTTGCCATCATCAGTATATATTATTCACTGATATACTGATATATTATATTATATACTGATATAATATTATTCAGTATATATTATTCAGTGAATAATATATACTGATGATGGCAAGATCGTTGCCGAAATAATTATATATAAATAAAAAATACGCAATTAATTCCACGATTTTAAATAAAAACAAAATATTTTAATAATATTTTATTTTATTATTGTTTTTGTTATAAATACTATTTAATATTACAAAAATCGATAAATAAGTTTAAAAAATGCGATCTTATTATTCTGTATCTGATTCTGTGTCATGACTCATAGTTATGATTTGTATATACGGACACTATTTTGTAGAGTTTGCTGAACGTATCCTCAATTTAAAAAATTATCGCCTTAATTCGAGACATTTAAGTTTCGAAAAAACAGGCGAATAATTATTTTCATACTTGTAACGAAATGTCGTTCCATCAATTCTTCCAAATGGAAAATTGACGATCGCGTTCTTTGTTATATAATATGAATAAAGTATGAATGGAATTTAATAGACTAGTCATTGTTACTAATACTAATATTAAGAACGATTACTGTAATGATTATATTAAAGTATTGCAATATAGAAAAAAAAAC
Organism: Tipula lateralis; assembly: GCA_963932295.1. Classification (NCBI taxonomy): domain Eukaryota; kingdom Metazoa; phylum Arthropoda; class Insecta; order Diptera; family Tipulidae; genus Tipula; species Tipula lateralis. Next base: position 188,154,232 of record OZ010738.1, on the reverse strand, counting down.
GTAAATTATTATGGTAGTTAGATTATGGGAAAGGTGGGGAAAATAAGTGATTGAGGTGGCCGGAAATTGGTGGGTGAAGTTTTTTTTTTTTGAGAATAACGAGGAGTGATGAAGATGATCACGGACACAAGATCGAGATGATTAAAATAATTAAAAATAAATAAATATAATAAATAAAAATATTAATAATATATAAGTTAAAAATAATATAAATAGTTGAAGTGTATGTGACTATGTTTAAAGAATAAAAAAATGATTAGTTGTGTTAAAGATACTAAAAGATAGAAAAATACATAAAAACAAAAATTCTAAAGAACAAATACAAGAAAATGTTATCACGTGAAAATTGTAATCAAAAATATAAACTATAAAATCATAGTCATAATTATAATCATAAACATAATCTTATAATCCTAAATATATATATATATAGATATAATCATATATTATAATAATTATAAATATATAATAATAATCAAAATCGACGCCACCATATTTCCCTCACACGGCGTTATTGATAGCTCGGATCCGCGACAACCTAGTTAAGTTTTTTTTGTATAGTATATTAAATATAATTTAATTTTAGTTCTTTAATAATATAATCTTATTCTATTTTTTTTTTCTTATAAATTTTCGGTATATGGGTAGTTTTAAGTTGAGTTTTTCATTTTTCTTAAGTGTTGATAATACAATTATTTCATCCATACTTATTTTAATTATTTAATTGTTGAACAATGGTATAAAAGCCAACGCGTACTAGGATGGGATTAATGTAAGTATGGAAATTCTAGTAGCGTGAGGTGTTGATGAAGCTTTTAATTTTTTTCTTTCTAACATCGTTTTTTTTTCTCTTGTTCCCAATTTATTTTTATTTAAGCGGTCTAACAAGGATTATTCGGTATTTTTAGAATTCCCCACACCCCAACCGTGAGCTCTAGCCGGCCACAGATGACCGCCTAAAAATAACCGTATAATTATTCTGCTAACATGACGAAGTCATGTTACAGTGGCGCCCAAACACGTTTCCTAAGGCTTTTTCTTACCTAGTTTTTCATTTTATGATTTAAAATTTAAAGATCAGCGTGTTGCAAAATGTATCCAGTTAACTGTAAGAGTCATTTGGCAATAAATACGTTGATCATTTTTCAAAATTTAATTTTCTTTTCACAAATACCATACAAAAACAAAAGTTGGATTGAATAAGGCTTTCGTTGCACTAGCTCTATTTAATTGTCGATTCTAGTGTGATATCGAAGACTTCTTCAATCTCCTTATAATTTTTTATTACAATCTATAGCATGGACTCATCCATATTATTGTCGATTGCCGTGTTTAACCAAGATTGTAAATAAATTATAAAAATAAAAGAAAACTCAAAATTTCTCTCGATCGCAGTAGATTCTAATTTTTAAATTGTCGATTTCACTGTGCGTGCAAGAGTATTGAGACTTCTTTAATTTTAACCTCTCTGAATCTCTGTCCCTTTTACATTTATTTTCAATCCCAACCGAGAAAAGCATCAACATCTCACCTACAAGTTAAGTGAAATTCTAACTATAGACTTACTTAATTTCATCCTAGTTCAATATTTATTAATTTATTACATTATCAATTTATATTTAAATTTAATTTACAATTATCTTTACGATTATTATTTTAGTTTTGATTAAAGTGTTCTATATTTTTTTTAATTAACGTCAAATACTACGTTAAATAAGTTCAAATACTTCTTAACATATATTCATTGATTCGTTTTGGTTACGTACAGCTTGTTTTTTTAAATTTATTTCTATTTCAATATAATAATAACTAGCAGTAAAACGACATGGAACGTATACTAAGAAGTCAGGACTTAGAACCTGATGAGTTTCACATCGAATGTGAAGTTAGAAATTTAAAAGGTCCAATATTAACGCTGATAACCGATTTGCAATCGTGTTTTGATAGTGAAGCGAAGCAACCTAATTTAGAACCAATTCGCGCTCATATACAAGCAATAAAAGCACCTCGGAGAGAAGTTGTTCTTTGCACAAATAAGTTACGGTCTATTCATGCTATTTTACAAGAAAATCTCAAAGCAGGAACCGATTTAAATACCGAACCTTTTATTATTATAACTTCCCGGTTACAACATATTTTGTTACGATTAGCTCGAATTTCCACATCTAAAACGGTTCAAAGTTCAGTAACCAACTTAACCGCGGCATGTCAGTCTTTATTGGAACTTATTCCTAAACTGCAAAATGCTTCGTCACACGATGAGTCCTTAGAAACTCTGAATGCTCTCCACATAGAAGAGTATGCTAAAGATCAGGAAGATGTTAGAAATTCCGATGATTCTTGTAGCTCAACTCAATCGGTTGATAATCTAAACATATCTCGTTCGAAAAAAGCTCCGAAACAGGTAACATTTCGTAAAAATGTATCAAGACAAAGTCCTCCAAAATTGAAACAAATAAACCCACCTCAATTCAAATCTGACTTTGCAGCATCAGTTTCTAATGCTCCTCAACTTGTAGCTCGGTCTATACCAGTACACCATCCAAGACAGACAAATCTATTCCATACGACACAGTACCTAATTCTGTTATATCTTCTCGGTCGGATAATCAGATACCTTCAACAACTGCACAGTTGCCCTATCTGATGATGAACCAAAACACACCCAATATTTTTTCGCATCAATCTAATTTAAACAATGAGATGCGTCAATCTGTAGATGTTATAAATAATAATTTCGGATGGCCACAGTTCGGTCGTAGTAATTCAATTCCACCAGGAGCAAACTCAGTTTTTCATACTCAGCCAGACCGCTATTTTGGTCCTACACTGGGAAATAGCCGTTTTTCTCTAACTGCTGATGTTCAGAAGTGGAATATATCGTTTGACGGAACCGCTAGTAGTATAACCGTGCAAAAGTTTTTCTTCAGGATTGAACTAATGGCCGAAACTCATGGTATTTCCACCGATCTGCTAGTACATGATCTGGGTTCCATATTGCACGGTATAGCTCGGGAACACTACTGGATCTTACTTGAACGGAATCCACAATGTTCATGGACTGAGCTTAAAAATGGATTTATACATCGCTTTCAAGTTGGACGTTCGGATAACGACATTAAAAATTCTCTGGATAACCGCAAACAAAAATCCAAAGAGGCTTTTGTCGATTTTTATTATAATATGGTCAGCCTAGCATATCCTTTAAAAGTTGCGCTGACGGAAGTCGAATTGATAGAATTTTTAAGAAAAAACATGCGTCCTGGACTAAAGGTAGCATTAGCTGGGGAAGTATTTTCATCGGTGTCCGCCATAGTGACAAGATGTGTTGCTTTAGAAGAGGCATGGAAAACTATGGGGTATAACCCTGAACTTGCCATGGGGCCGGGATTTACGAGAAATGTTCATGAGTTACAGATGACACCTTTATCAAATCCGCCTCCTTCTAATTATTTTAATTCCTCAGGACAGTACAATGGGTCACAACCCCATTTACAACACACAGCTCCCATTAGTTTTCCAAAAACCTAATATGTCTGAACCATATCATACTAATCTCACAAATACTAGTAGGCCATTAATTTGTTGGAATTGTGGTCTACCCTTTCAAAATAATCAAGCGTTCTGTGTTAGATGCCATTCTAGATCGGAAAACCCTCAGATGGGAATGGGAATCGCTGGGAATCCTCATTTCCAACAATCCGCCTTAATGCCTCCCAGATCGATGGAAGATGCAGCAGCGAACACCGACCCAGAATTGTACAACAGGGTCAAACAGAAATAAGTTCTAATTCGTTTATAAACAACCGTTTACCTTGTACGGTAAATCTAACCCATAATCGGCATAAACTTAGATCTATCAGATACTTCCGCTTACGGAAGCTTATTAATAAAAAATTAACAAAAGCCAGGTTTGCCTCAGTATCAAGTACAGAAGATCCTTCTGATAACCGCCCTTATTTAATAGTTAATATAGCAGGAACAAACATACGTGGGTTGCTTGATAGTGGTGCAACTGTCAGCGCTTTGGGTAAAAATAGTATTAAGTTTATTAATAATCATAATTTACGACTCTTTCCTTTATCCGCTTGTGTACAGACGGCAAATGGGGCAAAACAATCGGTGCTTGGATATGTGTGTGTGCCTGTGGTCTATAATAATAAATGTCTTGAAATTCAATTGTTTGTTGTGCCAGAATTACAACAGGAATTATATTTAGGTTGTGATTTTTGGAACATGTATGGACTAAAGCCTACAGTCATTGAAGAGGTAACTAATATGGATAATACATTAATTACGAATTCCAAATATCATCAACTAGACCAAGAGCAGCTAGAGAGGGTCAAACAAATCGTTGATCTTTTTCCTAGTTCTGCAAAACTCGGGCTGGGAAAAACCACTTTGGTCACTCATAAAATAGATACAGGGGACGCAGCGCCTATCAAGCAACGATTTTTCTCAGTATCGCCCGCTGTCCAACACCAGATGTACCAGGAGTTAGATCGGATGTTGGCTTTAGGGGTCATCAAAGAAAGTACAAGTCCATGGTGCTCACCTATCACCAGAGTTCTTAAGCCAAATGGAAAGGTGCGGTTATGCCTCGACGCCCGGAAACTTAATAGTGTGACTAAAAAAGACGCAATCCACTACCCCTCATTGATGGTTTGTTGAGTCGGTTGGAGAAAACACAATACATGTCCAGTATCGACTTAAAGGATGCGTTCTGGCAAATCCCACTTGATCCTGAATCAATGGAGAAAACTGCTTTCACCGTGCCAGGACGACCGCTTTACCACTTTACTGCTATGCCATTTGGACTCTGCAATGCTCCACAAACGCTTTGTCGATTGATGCACAGAGTGATACCTTACCACCTACACGACAGAGTAATCGTATATCTCGATGATCTTCTCGTTACAACGTCCACATTTGAAGAACACTTGTCGCTACTAGCCGATGTAGCATCTCGATTAGTTGCAGCAGGTTTAACTATAAATGTGGAGAAAAGCAAATTTATACTGAGGGAGATCGATTACCTTGGTCATGTAGTTGGTGGTGGCACTTTGCGTCCAAATCAAGCGAAGGTGCAGGCCATTGCAGAGTATCCGATGCCTAAAACGGTACGTCAATTGAGGAGGTTTTTGGGAATTTGTGGATGGTACAGGCGATTTATTGACCAGTATTCGACCATCTCTGCGCCTTTAACTAACATGTTAAAGAAGAATCAAAAGTTTATCTGGTCCGAAACATCTCAAAACGCGTTCGAAAAACTTAAATTAGCTCTTACTACGGCTCCATTACTCAATACTGCTGATTTTGAGAAACGTTTTTTTATTCAATGCGACGCCAGCTCTACTGGAGTTGGTGCAGTATTGTTTCAGAAAACCAATGATGGTCAAGATAAGCCAATCGAATATATGTCACATAAACTTAATTCAGCACAACGACAGTATAGCGTCACAGAATTGGAGTGCTTGGCAGCTGTTTTAGCTATTAAAAAGTTCCGGGCATACGTCGAAGGGTTACCATTTACGGTTATAACAGACCATGCTAGCCTGACCTGGCTTATGTCCCAAAAGGATTTGGCAGGTAGATTAGCAAGGTGGAGCCTTAATTTACAGGGGTTTGATTTTGATATCGAATACAGAAAGGGTTCTCAAAACTGTGTTCCAGATGCTTTGTCTCGAGTATTCATGGATGAATTAATACCAGCAAAAACTGCCGATAAACAATCTTCTGTGGTTGAATCCAACCCGATGAATATTGATTTGAATTCACCATGTTTTCAAAGTCCAGAATATATTACCCAAATCAAATATATCGAATCTTCTTCAAGGAAAAGCAATATGAAAATAATAAATGGCAAATTGTACATTAATAAAAGTTCAGGCAATGTAGATGAAATAAGTGATACGCCAGATTGGAAGTTAGTAGTTCCAGTAGGTCTTCGTTTTAATTTAATTAGATCTGCTCACTGTCCTCCCACATCAGCTCATTTAGGATCTTATAAAACAATATAACTGGTTAAAAGATATTTCTTTTGGCCAAGTATGATAAAAGATATACGAAAATTTATTGCTTCATGCAGTATGTGTAAGTGTATTAAAGCTCCCAACTACATTTTACGACCACCTCTTAGTTCTCTACCTGTTACTTTCAGACCATGGCAAAGAGTGTATTTAGATTTGTTGGGGCCTTACCCAAGGACATATGCAGGAAATACATATATTCTTATAGCAGTCGATCATTATTCTAAATTTGTAATAACTCGAGCCGTACGAAATGCTACAGGTATTGAAGTTGCAAAACTTTTAGAAAACAACATATTTCTGATATATTAAATCCTTTAAATATTTAATTAAATAAAAACAAAACATTTGTTTCTTCGCACTAACTATTTTATTAAAAACTTATATAGAAATGATAAGAATTAATAATATAAAATTTATTAAAAATATTTCTCTTTCTGTTAGAGTTCAGTTTATAGAATTAAAAAATATTTTATGTTTTTTCAGATTTGAATTAACCTGTCAAGAAGTTTATAGGGTTATTGTTTTTCAAATTATGGAAATTCATTTTAAATTTTCTTGTGTGTGACTTATTCCACTTTTTTAATAAAATAAAATATTATTAAAATATTTTGTTTTTATTTAAAATATTCCTATCGTGGAATTAATTGTGTATTTTTTTATTTATATATAATTATTTCGGCAACGATCTTGCCATCATCAGTATATATTATTCACTGATATACTGATATATTATATTATATACTGATATAATATTATTCAGTATATATTATTCAGTGAATAATATATACTGATGATGGCAAGATCGTTGCCGAAATAATTATATATAAATAAAAAATACGCAATTAATTCCACGATTTTAAATAAAAACAAAATATTTTAATAATATTTTATTTTATTATTGTTTTTGTTATAAATACTATTTAATATTACAAAAATCGATAAATAAGTTTAAAAAATGCGATCTTATTATTCTGTATCTGATTCTGTGTCATGACTCATAGTTATGATTTGTATATACGGACACTATTTTGTAGAGTTTGCTGAACGTATCCTCAATTTAAAAAATTATCGCCTTAATTCGAGACATTTAAGTTTAGAAAAAACAGGCGAATAATTATTTTCATACTTGTAACGAAATGTCGTTCCATCAATTCTTCCAAATGGAAAATTGACGATCGCGTTCTTTGTTATATAATATGAATAAAGTATGAATGGAATTTAATAGACTAGTCATTGTTACTAATACTAATATTAAGAACGATTACTGTAATGATTATATTAAAGTATTGCAATATAGAACAAAAAACGTAAATTATTATGGTAGTTAGATTATGGGAAAGGTGGGGAAAATAAGTGATTGAGGTGGCCGGAAATTGGTGGGTGAAGTTTTTTTTTTTTGAGAATAACGAGGAGTGATGAAGATGATCACGGACACAAGATCGAGATGATTAAAATAATTAAAAATAAATAAATATAATAAATAAAAATATTAATAATATATAAGTTAAAAATAATATAAATAGTTGAAGTGTATGTGACTATGTTTAAAGAATAAAAAAATGATTAGTTGTGTTAAAGATACTAAAAGATAGAAAAATACATAAAAACAAAAATTCTAAAGAACAAATACAAGAAAATGTTATCACGTGAAAATTGTAATCAAAAATATAAACTATAAAATCATAGTCATAATTATAATCATAAACATAATCTTATAATCCTAAATATATATATATATAGATATAATCATATATTATAATAATTATAAATATATAATAATAATCAAAATCGACGCCACCATATTTCCCTCACACGGCGTTATTGATAGCTCGGATCCGCGACAACCTAGTTAAGTTTTTTTTGTATAGTATATTAAATATAATTTAATTTTAGTTCTTTAATAATATAATCTTATTCTATTTTTTTTTTCTTATAAATTTTCGGTATATGGGTAGTTTTAAGTTGAGTTTTTCATTTTTCTTAAGTGTTGATAATAAAATTATTTCATCCATACTTATTTTAATTATTTAATTGTTGAACAATGGTATAAAAGCCAACGCGTACTAGGATGGGATTGATGTAAGTATGGAAATTCTAGTAGCGTGAGGTGTTGATGAAGCTTTTAATTTTTTTCTTTCTAACATCGTTTTTTTTTCTCTTGTTCCCAATTTATTTTTATTTAAGCGGTCTAACAAGGATTATTCGGTATTTTTAGAATTCCCCACACCCCAACCGTGAGCTCTAGCCGGCCACAGATGACCGCCTAAAAATAACCGTATAATTATTCTGCTAACATGACGAAGTCATGTTACAGTGGCGCCCAAACACGTTTCCTAAGGCTTTTTCTTACCTAGTTTTTCATTTTATGATTTAAAATTTAAAGATCAGCGTGTTGCAAAATGTATCCAGTTAACTGTAAGAGTCATTTGGCAATAAATACGTTGATCATTTTTCAAAATTTAATTTTCTTTTCACAAATACCATACAAAAACAAAAGTTGGATTGAATAAGGCTTTCGTTGCACTAGCTCTATTTAATTGTCGATTCTAGTGTGATATCGAAGACTTCTTCAATCTCCTTATAATTTTTTATTACAATCTATAGCATGGACTCATCCATATTATTGTCGATTGCCGTGTTTAACCAAGATTGTAAATAAATTATAAAAATAAAAGAAAACTCAAAATTTCTCTCGATCGCAGTAGATTCTAATTTTTAAATTGTCGATTTCACTGTGCGTGCAAGAGTATTGAGACTTCTTTAATTTTAACCTCTCTGAATCTCTGTCCCTTTTACATTTATTTTCAATCCCAACCGAGAAAAGCATCAACATCTCACCTACAAGTTAAGTGAAATTCTAACTATAGACTTACTTAATTTCATCCTAGTTCAATATTTATTAATTTATTACATTATCAATTTATATTTAAATTTAATTTACAATTATCTTTACGATTATTATTTTAGTTTTGATTAAAGTGTTCTATATTTTTTTTAATTAACGTCAAATACTACGTTAAATAAGTTCAAATACTTCTTAACATATATTCATTGATTCGTTTTGGTTACGTACAGCTTGTTTTTTTAAATTTATTTCTATTTCAATATAATAATAACTAGCAGTAAAACGACATGGAACGTATACTAAGAAGTCAGGACTTAGAACCTGATGAGTTTCACATCGAATGTGAAGTTAGAAATTTAAAAGGTCCAATATTAACGCTGATAACCGATTTGCAATCGTGTTTTGATAGTGAAGCGAAGCAACCTAATTTAGAACCAATTCGCGCTCATATACAAGCAATAAAAGCACCTCGGAGAGAAGTTGTTCTTTGCACAAATAAGTTACGGTCTATTCATGCTATTTTACAAGAAAATCTCAAAGCAGGAACCGATTTAAATACCGAACCTTTTATTATTATAACTTCCCGGTTACAACATATTTTGTTACGATTAGCTCGAATTTCCACATCTAAAACGGTTCAAAGTTCAGTAACCAACTTAACCGCGGCATGTCAGTCTTTATTGGAACTTATTCCTAAACTGCAAAATGCTTCGTCACACGATGAGTCCTTAGAAACTCTGAATGCTCTCAACATAGAAGAGTATGCTAAAGATCAGGAAGATGTTAGAAATTCCGATGATTCTTGTAGCTCAACTCAATCGGTTGATAATCTAAACATATCTCGTTCGAAAAAAGCTCCGAAACAGGTAACATTTCGTAAAAATGTATCAAGACAAAGTCCTCCAAAATTGAAACAAATAAACCCACCTCAATTCAAATCTGACTTTGCAGCATCAGTTTCTAATGCTCCTCAACTTGTAGCTCGGTCTACCAGTACACCATCCAAGACAGACAAATCTATTCCATACGACACAGTACCTAATTCTGTTATATCTTCTCGGTCGGATAATCAGATACCTTCAACAACTGCACAGTTGCCCTATCTGATGATGAACCAAAACACACCCAATATTTTTTCGCATCAATCTAATTTAAACAATGAGATGCGTCAATCTGTAGATGTTATAAATAATAATTTCGGATGGCCACAGTTCGGTCGTAGTAATTCAATTCCACCAGGAGCAAACTCAGTTTTTCATACTCAGCCAGACCGCTATTTTGGTCCTACACTGGGAAATAGCCGTTTTTCTCTAACTGCTGATGTTCAGAAGTGGAATATATCGTTTGACGGAACCGCTAGTAGTATAACCGTGCAAAAGTTTTTCTTCAGGATTGAACTAATGGCCGAAACTCATGGTATTTCCACCGATCTGCTAGTACATGATCTGGGTTCCATATTGCACGGTATAGCTCGGGAACACTACTGGATCTTACTTGAACGGAATCCACAATGTTCATGGACTGAGCTTAAAAATGGATTTATACATCGCTTTCAAGTTGGACGTTCGGATAACGACATTAAAAATTCTCTGGATAACCGCAAACAAAAATTCAAAGAGGCTTTTGTCGATTTTTATTATAATATGGTCAGCCTAGCATATCCTTTAAAAGTTGCGCTGACGGAAGTCGAATTGATAGAATTTTTAAGAAAAAACATGCGTCCTGGACTAAAGGTAGCATTAGCTGGGGAAGTATTTTCATCGGTGTCCGCCATAGTGACAAGATGTGTTGCTTTAGAAGAGGCATGGAAAACTATGGGGTATAACCCTGAACTTGCCATGGGGCCGGGATTTACGAGAAATGTTCATGAGTTACAGATGACACCTTTATCAAATCCGCCTCCTTCTAATTATTTTAATTCCTCAGGACAGTACAATGGGTCACAACCCCATTTACAACACACAGCTCCCATTAGTTTTCCAAAACCTAATATGTCTGAACCATATCATACTAATCTCACAAATACTAGTAGGCCATTAATTTGTTGGAATTGTGGTCTACCCTTTCAAAATAATCAAGCGTTCTGTGTTAGATGCCATTCTAGATCGGAAAACCCTCAGATGGGAATGGGAATCGCTGGGAATCCTCATTTCCAACAATCCGCCTTAATGCCTCCCAGATCGATGGAAGATGCAGCAGCGAACACCGACCCAGAATTGTACAACAGGGTCAAACAGAAATAAGTTCTAATTCGTTTATAAACAACCGTTTACCTTGTACGGTAAATCTCACCCATAATCGGCATAAACTTAGATCTATCAGATACTTCCGCTTACGGAAGCTTATTAATAAAAAATTAACAAAAGCCAGGTTTGCCTCAGTATCAAGTACAGAAGATCCTTCTGATAACCGCCCTTATTTAATAGTTAATATAGCAGGAACAAACATACGTGGGTTGCTTGATAGTGGTGCAACTGTCAGCGCTTTGGGTAAAAATAGTATTAAGTTTATTAATAATCATAATTTACGACTCTTTCCTTTATCCGCTTGTGTACAGACGGCAAATGGGGCAAAACAATCGGTGCTTGGATATGTGTGTGTGCCTGTGGTCTATAATAATAAATGTCTTGAAATTCAATTGTTTGTTGTGCCAGAATTACAACAGGAATTATATTTAGGTTGTGATTTTTGGAACATGTATGGACTAAAGCCTACAGTCATTGAAGAGGTAACTAATATGGATAATACATTAATTACGAATTCCAAATATCATCAACTAGACCAAGAGCAGCTAGAGAGGGTCAAACAAATCGTTGATCTTTTTCCTAGTTCTGCAAAACTCGGGCTGGGAAAAACCACTTTGGTCACTCATAAAATAGATACAGGGGACGCAGCGCCTATCAAGCAACGATTTTTCTCAGTATCGCCCGCTGTCCAACACCAGATGTACCAGGAGTTAGATCGGATGTTGGCTTTAGGGGTCATCAAAGAAAGTACAAGTCCATGGTGCTCACCTATCACCAGAGTTCTTAAGCCAAATGGAAAGGTGCGGTTATGCCCCGACGCCCGGAAACTTAATAGTGTGACTAAAAAAGACGCATATCCACTACCCCTCATTGATGGTTTGTTGAGTCGGTTGGAGAAAACACAATACATGTCCAGTATCGACTTAAAGGATGCGTTCTGGCAAATCCCACTTGATCCTGAATCAATGGAGAAAACTGCTTTCACCGTGCCAGGACGACCGCTTTACCACTTTACTGCTATGCCATTTGGACTCTGCAATGCTCCACAAACGCTTTGTCGATTGATGCACAGAGTGATACCTTACCACCTACACGACAGAGTAATCGTATATCTCGATGATCTTCTCGTTACAACGTCCACATTTGAAGAACACTTGTCGCTACTAGCCGATGTAGCATCTCGATTAGTTGCAGCAGGTTTAACTATAAATGTGGAGAAAAGCAAATTTATACTGAGGGAGATCGATTACCTTGGTCATGTAGTTGGTGGTGGCACTTTGCGTCCAAATCAAGCGAAGGTGCAGGCCATTGCAGAGTATCCGATGCCTAAAACGGTACGTCAATTGAGGAGGTTTTTGGGAATTTGTGGATGGTACAGGCGATTTATTGACCAGTATTCGACCATCTCTGCGCCTTTAACTAACATGTTAAAGAAGAATCAAAAGTTTATCTGGTCCGAAACATCTCAAAACGCGTTCGAAAAACTTAAATTAGCTCTTACTACGGCTCCATTACTCAATACTGCTGATTTTGAGAAACGTTTTTTTATTCAATGCGACGCCAGCTCTACTGGAGTTGGTGCAGTATTGTTTCAGAAAACCAATGATGGTCAAGACAAGCCAATCGAATATATGTCACATAAACTTAATTCAGCACAACGACAGTATAGCGTCACAGAATTGGAGTGCTTGGCAGCTGTTTTAGCTATTAAAAAGTTCCGGGCATACGTCGAAGGGTTACCATTTACGGTTATAACAGACCATGCTAGCCTGACCTGGCTTATGTCCCAAAAGGATTTGGCAGGTAGATTAGCAAGGTGGAGCCTTAATTTACAGGGGTTTGATTTTGATATCGAATACAGAAAGGGTTCTCAAAACTGTGTTCCAGATGCTTTGTCTCGAGTATTCATGGATGAATTAATACCAGCAAAAACTGCCGATAAACAATCTTCTGTGGTTGAATCCAACCCGATAAATATTGATTTGAATTCACCATGTTTTCAAAGTCCAGAATATATTACCCAAATCAAATATATCGAATCTTCTTCAAGGAAAAGCAATATGAAAATAATAAATGGCAAATTGTACATTAATAAAAGTTCAGGCAATGTAGATGAAATAAGTGATACGCCAGATTGGAAGTTAGTAGTTCCAGTAGGTCTTCGTTTTAATTTAATTAGATCTGCTTACTGTCCTCCCACATCAGCTCATTTAGGATCTTATAAAACAATAGAACTGGTTAAAAGATATTTCTTTTGGCCAAGTATGATAAAAGATATACGAAAATTTATTGCTTCATGCAGTATGTGTAAGTGTATTAAAGCTCCCAACTACATTTTACGACCACCTCTTAGTTCTCTACCTGTTACTTTCAGACCATGGCAAAGAGTGTATTTAGATTTGTTGGGGCCTTACCCAAGGACATATGCAGGAAATACATATATTCTTATAGCAGTCGATCATTATTCTAAATTTGTAATAACTCGAGCCGTACGAAATGCTACAGGTATTGAAGTTGCAAAATTTTTAGAAAACAACATATTTCTGATGTTTGGTGTTCCCGAAACCATCGTGACAGATAACGGACGTCAATTTGTAGCTCATCTTGTGCAAAAATTATTTAAAAAATATGGCGTTTCTCATATTTTTACGGCCAAGTATTCTCCGCAGAGTAACGCTTCCGAAAGGGTTAACCGAACCGTATTAGCCTCGATACGGGCATATATAAATGAAGATCATAAAACGTGGGATCATAATCTTGAAGCTGTAACGCAAGCGCTTCGTGTGACAATTCACGAATCCACAGGTTTTGCTCCTCATCTCCTAGTTTTTGGGCAACATCCTATAATGCATGGCTCGTTATATGAAATATTACGTAATACCTATACGTTAACTGGAAATTATATCTTACCTGAGTATAAACCCGACGAATTATATCTACTATCTGAGAAAGTTAAGAAAAATTTCATTAAAGCACAAATTAAAGCTCATTCTCCATATAATTTGAGAAGTAGACCACCAAAATTCTCTGTAGGTCAACACATTTATGTAAAGAATTTTTCTCAGAGTGATGCAGGTACATTTTATTCCGCTAAATTGGCTCCAAAATTTATCAAAGGAAAAATTAAGCGTCTTATTGGAAATGTGTCTTGTGAAGTGGTAGATAGTCAGGACAAAGTTCTTGGAATTTACCATTTTAAGGATATTAAAACTTAATTTTTCTTAAGCGTTAATCCTCATATGTCAAGTTTAAATTTTTATCATTACTTTGTGAACTAACTAAGTTGTTTTACTGATATTGTTAAGTAGATTGCCAGGCTGTATGAGACCTCAGGGATCAATGGGAACGTCCCCACGAATGTAACGAAATGTCGTTCCATCAATTCTTCCAAATGGAAAATTGACGATCGCGTTCTTTGTTATATAATATGAATAAAGTATGAATGGAATTTAATAGACTAGTCATTGTTACTAATACTAATATTAAGAACGATTACTGTAATGATTATATTAAAGTATTGCAATATAGAAAAAAAAACGTAAATTATTATGGTAGTTAGAATATGGGAAAGGTGGGGAAAATAAGTGATTGAGGTGGCCGGAAATTGGTGGGTGAAGTTTTTTTTTTTGAGAATAACGAGGAGTGATGAAGATGATCACGGACACAAGATCGAGATGATTAAAATAATTAAAAATAAATAAATATAATAAATAAAAATATTAATAATATATAAGTTAAAAATAATATAAATAGTTGAAGTGTATGTGACTATGTTTAAAGAATAAAAAAATGATTAGTTGTGTTAAAGATACTAAAAGATAGAAAAATACATAAAAACAAAAATTCTAAAGAACAAATACAAGAAAATGTTATCACGTGAAAATTGTAATCAAAAATATAAACTATAAAATCATAGTCATAATTATAATCATAAACATAATCTTATAATCCTAAATATATATATATATAGATATAATCATATATTATAATAATTATAAATATATAATAATAATCAAAATCGACGCCACCATATTTCCCTCACACGGCGTTATTGATAGCTCGGATCCGCGACAACCTAGTTAAGTTTTTTTTGTATAGTATATTAAATATAATTTAATTTTAGTTCTTTAATAATATAATCTTATTCTATTTTTTTTTCTTATAAATTTTCGGTATATGGGTAGTTTTAAGTTGAGTTTTTCATTTTTCTTAAGTGTTGATAATAAAATTATTTCATCCATACTTATTTTAATTATTTAATTGTTGAACAATGGTATAAAAGCCAACGCGTACTAGGATGGGATTGATGTAAGTATGGAAATTCTAGTAGCGTGAGGTGTTGATGAAGCTTTTAATTTTTTTCTTTCTAACATCGTTTTTTTTTCTCTTGTTCCCAATTTATTTTTATTTAAGCGGTCTAACAAGGATTATTCGGTATTTTTAGAATTCCCCACACCCCAACCGTGAGCTCTAGCCGGCCACAGATGACCGCCTAAAAATAACCGTATAATTATTCTGCTAACATGACGAAGAGTCATGTTACATACTCATAGTTATAATTTGTATATACTAGATACAGAGCCGATTTACTGACACTTGTTTTTTTGTAAAGTTTACTATTCACATTCACATTTCATAGTAATACCACCCATTATACTATGCAGTAGTCGGTATTATATAGTTTTAATTTTTTATTTGTTTATTGTGTATACTTTGATTTATTTATATGTTAAAACAGCACATACTTATCTTTAGATTTTTAATATTTATATTTTGTTATGGAATATTTTTTGACTTAATACACAATATGTAAAAAATATTTCAGGGCTTTGCTACACTCTAAGTATAAAAATTATTTTAAAACTATAGCACATAATTGAAAAACTATACAAATAGAATGGAATTCTACTAAAATTATATATATATATATATATATATATATATATATATATATATATATATATATATATATATATATATATATATATATATATATATATATTATTACGTATTTATAATAATAATTGATGTTTTTATTTTATTACAGTTATTGCTTTCAATCAGAAGAGTAGTCTCCTAAATTTAGAACCATTGTTTATAACGAAATCTGAAATATTAAAATTTATTACTGGTGAAACGATACTACTTCCCTGTGAAGTGACAAATACTGGTAAGAGTATATCATTTTTAAAACATTCTACAAAACTTATTTAAAAAATTAAGGGTGGTTTATGGATCATTGGATCCGATTACCTTATTATATTTCGTAAGTAATAAATAAATAACCCATTTAACTCAAAATTATCGGTCATTCCTATATAGAGATGAGGATAAATGTCTACCTAACTCCATCTTACCCTTAATTCACTTAAGGGTAACAGTTTGAAATGGCATCCACGAGAAATATTTGGTATGTAGAAAATCGTGTCGTAGCATTAATAGTGGCATTGATAAGAAATGCTACAAAATTGCTACAACCAAAGCCAGAGTGTGAACGGGAGTACTAAAGAAAAATTTTGATGATATTAGGGCAAAAATATGAACCAAGGGTGACCAAGAGGAAATTATATCAATAACATAATTCCAAAAAGTGTGAGGGACAGTCAGCAGTTTACGGCATATCTCGGCGAGTGGAATCAGCATCAGCAGGAAAACGAGGTGATAATAGTAAGATGAGTTGTTAAATCACATCCTGAGGAAAAAATAAGACGTAAGCGAACAAGAATACCATCGCCAATGTTTCCAAGAGAAAAAAAGAAAAGTAGAGGTCAAGCAGATAGCCCTTCGTATCAATATAAAAGATTAAAGTTTTAAGTACTGGCTAGAGGTGTATATAGCAGGACGGAACATACAGAATTATAACATCGGATTCGAAAACAATGAAAACAATTGAGCAAGTTGATATAAGTGTAGAATCAATCAATAGGGCTAATTAAAGTTCAAACGGCGTGAGCTCAGCTATAAAGAGAAGAAGGAGGTAGCCATACAAATAGATAATAACATATTTGTCATGAAGTTCTGGTGACAGATATAGATGAAGTCACTTTGGATACGGATGATTCATAAAGGAAAATGGATTAATATTGCTTTTTGGGTGTGGATCGTTGCGTTTTGATAACATTCAACTGAACCAGTCGTGTGGAGGATTATACTGGATCGCGAAGTTTTTCGAAATGTTATCATACTCGGATACATTTATCGAGGCCAATAAGAAGAATCGATTGGAGAGCAAAGAACACCACCTCGACGTGATGCTGGAACAAGATTGAATTAATTGGAAATCAGGATAAAACAACCATATGGACATGACGATGTTCAACTGGTTGGAAAAATGAAGAACCAAACATCATCGAGAAATTGTCGATCAAAGTTTAAGAGCAAAATCGTCTAGTTTTTGTCGGTTGAAGACGAATGCTTAAGGTATGGTCGAAAATCTGCGAAGGTTTAAAGTACGAGACATTGGTGGTGGTACTAAAGAGTCTAGAGTAGTACAGCTATTGCAAGAGCGACATATAAGAGCAGGTAGAATGAGAGAGCTCTACCAAAGGTTCGCGAATGGTTCTACTGATTGGGATGCAGAAATTTCAGTCTGATAACAGTCGTATATGAACTCATTGGGCAAATACGGTGAATGAAGAGAACGGTTAATCTCAATTACTCAACATAGTCTATTGAAATTTGAAAAGTATAGTCAAAGAAATCTTAAACCCATAAAAATGAGTCAAAGATGATTTATGTATTTATAATATAATTCTTCATCATAAACGATAATTTTAATTAAGCATTTTAATAATCTACCAATAATTTTCTATCCTTTTTTTCATATGTCATAGGTTCATATGTCGTAGCGTGGAAGCGCGGAATTGCAATATTATCCGCTGGGCATACAAAAGTAACACCAGATAGTAGATTTAAACTAATAAATGGATTTTCTTTAGAAATAAGTAATGCTGCACCACAAGATGCCGGTGACTACACGTGCCAAATTGCTACTTTACAACCAAAAGAAATTACTCACACTGTAGAAATTTTAGGTAAGCTAAGCGAAAGGAATTTTTATTGGAAATATTTTATTATTAAATTGACTTAAAAAGATAAAAATCCGTCACTATATGGAAGTTTTACAAAAAGAAAAAAAATGATTTTTTATAAACTTAAACCAGTGACGAAAGCATACAAAAATAGAAATAAAAATTGAAAACCATTTATTCTCAAATAAAACTATTAGATCTCACTGATAATACATCTTATCTATGATAATAGTAATATTAATGCACTACTGGTTTAATAGAGTAGAATACCATTATTTTTTATTAATTTTTTTTTTTATTATTTCGGATTCGTACGAGTATAACACAAAAAAAGAATGAAAAATACTTTATTTAAAAATAATGAAATATGTTTATACTTCTATTATAAACAATAATTATATTATTGTACATTAGTAAATTATTTAACAAGCATAAAATGTAGGCTATATTACATGAGGATGGAGTTTACAACATAGCCGATAAGGTTATTATAATCATCCGAATGTAATATAAGACCATTATATGTCAAACTACAATTTGTCATTTTTTCGTTACAAACTAGACTTGCCAACCCATCTATACTCTGTAGACTTTGGGTTGCAATGTCGCTCATCGGGGAAAAGTTAATTCTTTGGATTTGATATACAAAATATCAGAACGAAAAATTTAGTTTTACTTTTTAAAATTATGTACTTGAAAAATTTTTTAAGGAGAACTTTACTTTTTATAACGGGTTTTTGTTGCTGTAAGCATAGCATCCTAAATGTATGCTGTAAGATACAAACACCACCTACTGACGAAAAAAATGAATATGATTTGATTGATAATTTCCATTACCTGATGCAATCCATTATTTATTTTCCATAATCCATGGAAATTAGTAATTTTTTCGGTTATAATAATAATATATATTATTATTATTATTATTTATATATATATATATATATATATATATATATATATATATATATATATATATATATATGTGTATATACATATATATGTATATGTATATATTATATATATATATATATATATATATATATATATATATATATATATATATATATATATATATATATATATATTTATATATATATATATATATATATATATATATATATATATATATATATATATATATATATATATATATATAGATATATATATAGTTTTGCAATAGAATAGATTTTAATAGATTTTTGCAAGTATGTATACTAAAAATTTGAAAAAATGGTTTACTATTTTTTTATAATTGCAGTACCACCTAGAATACATCATATAAGTTCAGGTAATCATTTACAAGTAAAAAAAGGTGAACATCTTGTAAGAATTGAATGTTTGGCATCTGGTAATCCAAGTCCAAATATAAGTTGGACAAGAAAAAATAATATCTTACCTAATGGTAAGTCAAAACTATATACCATTTATTACTTTTAAACATGCGCTAGTAAATAAAACTGAATTCTCATTCTGCATATATATATATATATATATATATATATATATATATATATATATATATATATATATATATATATATATATATATATATATATTTATATATATATATATATATATATATATATATATATATATATATAATATAATTATATATATATATATATATATATATATATATATATATATATATAATATAATTATATATATAAATATATATATATATATATATATATATATATATATATATATATATATATATATATATATATATATATATATATATATATATATATATATATATAAGATGAACCGATGATATTATTCATCTGTAAACTCATCTCACACACAACATTTAAAATGAGCTAGTTTGTTCATTTATAGATCATGTCAAACTGCCTTGTTCAGTCCACAATCATTAGTATTGTTCTATTGCGGGAAACATGATAAATAGGTTCAACTTATAATGTGGTGCAAAAGATGCTGAACTTATTTATCATAATAAAAATTTTAAATCCAAATGACTATGTCATGTAAAAATATTGACTAGTTTCTGTGGATAACTTTCTTGGCCAATCTTTTCAATTTTCATTCATGACGATTTTTCTTGATAACTATTTCCATTTTCGTGTGATTCCTAAATTCGCTAATATTTCATTAGTCAGTGTTCGATAAAATTTTAAAAAAAGATATTATCTTTTTATTTTTATGTAACTCACGAACATTTGACGTTCAAAATGGCTATACCAATCTAAGTTTTTTTCTATAAGAAAATTAAAACACAAGGACTATGCTATGCCTTGACACGATAACTAATTGGAGCATAATTTGAAATAGCAGTGTAATATTACATAGCAAATTCAAAATACGAACATAATTTGATCAGTTTTAGTACTATAATTAATAATCCTTAAAACCCATAATTAATTGAAACATACTTTTACTTCTCGGAAAATGTTGGTTAAATCGCTTCAATCGATGTTTCAAATAATTATTAAATTTACTGTTTTCTGACGTGTGCTTCAGAAAATTAAAAGAAAATATTGGCAGTAGTACGCTTTTAAAAATTCTAAATTATGAAAAATTCTGTTCATACAACAATTTAATTAAAGGTATGAAAATTATTTGACATCTAACAAAACCCAAATTCGTTCGCGTATTCGACGAAAGGAGGAAGTGTAGTAGTACTTCACATTCATCAAGACGCATAATCCAATTTATGATCATAAAATTAATTTTTAGAATTATGTTTGTTTTATCGTTAAGACAAAACTAATGTGTATCAGTTTATGTACTAAAATAGAGTACGCAAACATATCGCGTTTAGTTCGCTTCAATCGAATTCAATTTTTTCCTTAGAAGGAAAACTTTGTATAATTTCTAAAAATTTTGAAATGAAGGAAAAGAATGAATAAAACGTGCGGGATACACAATTAAATCATAATACAAATTCTGTAGCTTCCGCGAAAGGTTTACAACACTACAAGAGTATACAAAATAGTAAAATATGTAAATGAATTAATTTATTGAAGATATGTACTATCTATTTATTTATTTTATTTATTTATTTAATGCTTATAATTTGGATTTAGAAGGACAAGCACATTTGGAAGCAATGCGAAAGGAGATTGGACATAAACATTCTCTTTTTAAACTGACTTTCCGTTAACCCTACCGCTTTATACAGGAGACTAAGTAATCCAAATATCTTACTACTCACTTATTTCTTCTCAACCCATGGAAGAGTTTTGTTAAAAACTATCCCCAAATTACTAACAGTAGTTTAAAACGGAATGAGTGAACCATTATTTGAATACAAGGAATAGAAAACAATGGTGAAACGAGAATTTTATGTCATTAATGTGCATAGAAAATAATAAAGGACCAAGTACCGAACTTCGAGGAACACCTGAAGTAACTGGAAGAAAATTAGAATTAGAACTACCAAAATAACTGTCTGTAAACGATCCGATAAATAATTTATAATTAATCTAGCCGTCGAAAGGAAAAATTTAAATTGTGCGATAAGCTTGTTATAAAAAATGTTGTGATTTAAAGAATCAAAAACATTTGAATAATCTAACAAATTGAGAGAAGTCAGTTCCCTGATTTCCATACTACGCCGAATATCATCGATGATAATAACTCAGCATTCGTACCATGGAACGAACTCAACAGGATTGCTAATTTTTGGAATTTTATTTTACAGTTTTCATTACATGAGTTTTCTTTGCTCGGGAAGCGAAGAGGAGGTTAAATTAAAATTAAAAGTGTGTAATAAATATTTCTACCCCTTAAATTTTTCTACCCTAAATATGATTACACCTGCTATTTCCTCAGACATCCATGAAGGAGATTTAGGTTTAACTATCACTTATCTAAGATGAACAAAACTATCGTAAATCGAATTAATAAATTCAATAAAAAGCTGAATTTGATTTGTAGAGGAATCAAGAGTAAAAATGCTATCATAGGGAATAGAACTATAACTAGTGCCATATAAGAATCAACTGTATTAGAAAAATATCTAAAACTAAAACTTAAGGCTTCGGGCAAGAATAACATACCTTTTTTTATTATAAATACAAATATAAATACATTTTTTTATTAACATAAAAGATTAAATTGTAGTGATGTAACCTTTCACAGACCATACTTCAAGAACATTTTCTTTATTAAAATGAACCGTAAATTTTATGATTTTTATAACGATAGGTGGGTCTGCGAAATTATTATTACTCGAACAAACTATTTGTAGAGAATGTTACATAAGTTTATTAAACATTTCAACATATTAATTTATATTACGAACCATTTTGACGATTGGTGCACCATTTAAAAATATAATACATATAAAATATAGTAGAAATGACCTATAACAAAAATAATGTTCAAATGATGTAAAAATATGGCTCATTAAGTAAAGTAGATAAAGACAAGTGTTTTAAAACAATATATTTTTCACTTTACGT
The DNA here is from genome assembly GCA_963932295.1 of Tipula lateralis. Classification (NCBI taxonomy): domain Eukaryota; kingdom Metazoa; phylum Arthropoda; class Insecta; order Diptera; family Tipulidae; genus Tipula; species Tipula lateralis. Next base: position 188,131,645 of record OZ010738.1, on the reverse strand, counting down.
GATTCTATTCTTTAAATTAATTACAGGTGATCAAGTCCTTCATTCTAACGTGCTATCACTCGAGAACGTTGATCGGAATAAAGCAGGCACTTATGTGTGTACCGCAACTAACGCTGTTGGAAAACCAGCCTTTGCTCAAGTGGCGCTGCATGTTTTATGTAAGTCTAATTTAAATATACATATATATATAACACTTTTAGTGCTTTCACAATTTTATGATTGACAGTTACGAAGTATCCTACTATGTGTTGCTTTGAGTATTTTAATGAGATAGTTAATGCATATTTATTTACTCACTAAATGATCTTCTGGGAACATTGTTGCACTGAAAATCAACTGAATATTAGAGATTAGCTTAAAATTATTAATACCGGTGTATTTGCTTGACAAGCTTTATTTTTTATTTACTGATACAAATTCTTTTAAATCATCCTAAACTAAATTAACTGTATGAAATAAATACATTGTTACTGTATGAAATAAATACATTATTTTTTATTTACTGATACAAATTCTTTTAAATCATCCTAAACTAAATTAACTGTATGAAATAAATACATTGTTCAGCACCATTCAGTTACCTTAAAATAAATAATGATTTAATTATTCATTGCAGCTTAGTTCATAAATTTTTTTATCATTATAAATATGATGTTGATAATTGAGTTTGGAATTTTAACTCAAGATAATGGCAATGCGGTTTTCGCAATATGTAAAAAAAATATATAATTTTTTATTAACCAATTTTAATAATTATAAAAGAATAAAGATATACTTTCTATAGTACATTTTATAATGACGAGTTATTATGTGATTCTTAAATTAAATATTAGTGCAGTGTTTGGAAATGACAATAAATCGGAAAGAAACATTTGATGTCATACTTCTATATAAACAAAAACAATATCTCAAATTTTGAAGGAATTTATTGAAAGACGTGAAGATATTTTCTTACAAAGTGCAAACTACTCACCAATTGCTATCTGTTCATCGTCAAGTGAGGTGAACTTACTCCCGTAGTTGTGTAAACGTATGCCAGAAGAGAATAATTTTGTATCCAACCAGCCATAAACCGTGCAAGTCAACATTGACAAAAAAATTACCAATTTGCCAGGTATTTTGCAAGCAATAATTAAAAATACTGTTTTGTAAAAGATAAAAATGAACTAAAATGCTGTTAAAATATGTTATTAAAATGCCAGTATTTTAACATGAGCTAATGAAAACGTGAAATGTTATAACTAAAATGAATAAAAAATTTAAATATGTTTTTGGAATATTTAAATTTTATTTATCTTATGCATTTAATTATGCATATAATTTGTATTAAAAACAAAATATATATGGAAGCAAAATTAACAAATGATTCATTCCATTAGGCATAATAGCCTCTTAAATGTTTTACTAAATAATCTTACACCATTTACTCACACTTCCCAATTTAACTATAAAATATAAAATAAAAATTAAATCTTTGCTTCGAAAGTTCTAATTTCCCTTAGTTAAATATATGTAGAAATAACACTATATAGAGGCTGATTTTCACAGGCTTTCAATTTAATTATAAATTTATTGTGTTATTTCAAAAATTTCTTTAACTAAATCATTTTATGAGTAATAAATACTAAAAATACTAATAAATATTACATTTTATTAAATGCAGTTAAAAACGTTAAAACCGGTTAATTTATGTAAATTGTTTCTGGCAACTCAATACATTAAATAACTTTATTTTCTTTCGAAACTTGATACGGGCTGAATGGGAAACGAGAGGAAACGAGATCATTCAATTACGATCGGTGATTTAAATAGATACACCTACTACTGCTTGTTGAAATCATGACCCGATCCATTTTTCAGTTCATTATGGTCGTATGGAGCAATCCAATGTGCAGATGGTCAGCGCCTCTAGCTGTACGTCCTCAATTTGGCTTTAGCGTAAAGTAGGACGTTAAAAGAGAAAATCGAAAGTCATGTGACTGGTTTGCTTCAGCCCAAAACAAATAACACAATAGAGACAGAAACAAAAAAATAATTTTACTTTTTCATACAAATTTAATTGTTGTTTTAAAAATGTTTTAATTTTATAATGTTTTATTACAGTTCCACCAGAAATATCTATTGAAACACCAATTGTTTATTCAGGAGTAGGGCAAGAAGCAATGCTTGTTTGTATAATACATGGCGAAGCAATACCTGAGGTAAATTTATTGATTTACATATTTTATTTTCTGTTCTTTTATTTTTTTAATGTTTTTTAACCAATCAATGTTTTATTTTTATTTTTAAACAAATTTTGAAATAATTTATATATAATTCGTGAATAACGTATGCTAAATATAAAAACATATAAAAAATATATAAAGGTTTCTACTTCTTACGCATATTACGCATATCTGCATTTTGATGTTGACCGAGCCGTTGTGCGTGTTTCTTCGCATGTTTCTTGATTTCTTCGCTAACGTATTCCATCTTTAGATCCTTATGAAGGTTGTCGTTTCTTATGTACCATGGTGCATTCACAATGCTACGTAGAACTTTATTTTGAAAGGTTTGAATTATTTTAACATTGCTCTTCTTGGTACAACCCCACAGTTCTATACAATATGTCCATATAGGTTTCAATATTTGGTCCGATATAATAGTAGCTTATTATGAACTGTTAGCTCAGATTTTCTCCCTAAGAGCCAGTACATTTTTCTGTATTTGATGTTTAGTTCTTCGTTTTTCTTTTTAACGTGCTCTTGCCACTTCAGCTTAGCATCAAGAGTCATGCCTAAGTTTTTCGCTGTGTTCGCATGCGGAATTGGATGCGAGTTCAGTAGAACTGGAATACAGTTAACTGTTCTGTTAGTAAAGTTGACATGTATGGATTTCGTTTGATTCAGCTGAATGCGCCATTTCTTTGTCCAATTACTTATTGCATTAGTGGCATTTTGTAATTTACTAGTTGACTCTTCTATACTGTCTCCTACTGCTAGGATTGCTGTATCATCTGCAAACGTTGCAATGTTTGTATCTTTTGTATTTGGAACATCTCTTGTGTAAAGTAAATATAGTATTGGTCCCAGAACACTTCCTTGTGGAACTCCAGCCGATATTTGTCTAAGATCAGAGTATTCATCTTCAAATTTAACTCGAAAATATCGATCAGCTAGATAAGATTTTAATATCTGGTAAAATTGCTTTGGCAGGTCTCGATATAGTTTATATTCTAGTCCTTGGTGCCATACTTTATCGAAGGCTTGTGCAACATCCAAAAAGATAGTTGAACAGATTTTCTTCTTTTCTAGTGAATCTTCAATTATATCGGTAACCCTATGTAATTGGTCTATAGTAGAATGTCTCTCTATAAAGCCAAACTGATGTGGTGGAATTAGTTTTCTTTCCTCTATTACTGGTTTTAGCCTTTTCAGCAATAATTTTTCGAACAACTTCGAAATTATAGGAAGAAGCGAAATAGGCCTGTACGAGGTTTTAACGTTAGGCGGTTTATTCGGTTTTGGAATCATTATCACTTCTGCAACCTTCCATTGGTATGGGACGTATTTTAGTCTGAATGCTGCGTTTATTAGTTGAAGCAGTTTTCGTAAGCCCTTTTCGGGAAGTTCTTTTACTATTTGACCTGAAATTAGGTCATAACCAGGACATTTTTTTGAACTCAAGTTGTTAATAATTTCATATTTTAGCTCTTGTAATGTTACTGGTTTGATGATTAGGTTATCCACTTTTCTAACTGGGTTTATATTTTCTTCCGCTGATTGCCTTGGGGGCTGGAATGTGTTTTCGAGGTGGGCTGCAAACAAGACAGCCTTCTCCTTACCACTTCTTGCCCAAGATCCATCGTTCTTTTTGATAGGAGGTATCTACTTATTTGGTCGTTTAAGTCCTTTCGTTGCTTTCCAAAGTGAATAGTCAGTGTCTTTTTGGCTGGAAAGACCAGTTACATATTCACTTATCGAATTGTTTTTAATTTCTTTGATTAACTGCTTTAATTTGTTGCTTAAATAATTAAGTCTCGATTTACTTTGTGGTGCTCGATTCCGCTGCCAAATTTTTCGAGCTTTCCGCTTTTCACTAACCAAATCTCTCACTTCCAATGAATAGTTGTTTTTCTTTGGCACTTTATATTGACTAATGGGCGTACTCTGCCACGCTGCTTGAATTATATTATTATTTAATATTTCTACTTGATCATCGAGTTGTGTCGGAGTTTTAATTGGTACTTGTAAAACCGGTTTCTACTGATTCAAAATGTGCATCCAAGAAATTTTTTTTCGGGTTTGCTCTTGTTGACTTTGGTGGTTTATGCATATTTCACTTAATTAAGAAAACCAAATTTCAATTCTGGGAGAACGAAAACACTTGGAAAACATAATATTTCACATATATCACCAGAAAACCAAATTTCAATTCTGGGAGAACGAAAACACTTGGAAAACATAATATTTCACATATATCACCAGAAATCACACACAAATAGTTTTACTCCATATTAAATCAAAACAATTTTTTTAAAGAATATCCATTAAGTATTTTTACTTACTAAATATACCAAAAGTAATAAAAATTAAAATCTTATGTAATATAAAAGAATAATAAAAAACACTTAGTTAATATGAAAAATAAAGTGTGAGTATCTGAAGAAAAATTATTTCATCGCCGAAGTAACACAAATTAAATTTAACTTATCATAAGTATCGAAGGGTACCCCATTGGTTGATTATGTCCAATATCTGAAAATTAAATTGAACCAGTTACCCATTCCCACACTCACTTTCTCAATATTTACACACACAATCAATTCAAATAGACAAATGAAAATATTAAAATAAAATTTAACATATAAAAATAATCATATCAAAAATTATATCTAATAAATACTATGATCAAAATATTGATGGTTCTTATTGATAAGCTGCACTTATCCAACTGTTTCGCAACTGCACTACTGCCAAACGCGTGGTTTGCAACAATTCTGGAGCGATTAATTAAGCCGAAAGCGGTATAAATATTTGTTGCATGTATATTTCATAAATTATAAATATATTCGCGTTTGTTAAATATATAGGTCCCGCGAGCCTTAATTGCACGAATATCTTATATCCTAACTCCAAAATATTCGTAATCTATAGGAGCCGAATATATTATACTGTATGATGATACCAACAATTTTAAAACAATAAAATATAACTTTTAGTAATTTTATTTTGGTCCAATATCTTATTATGTCCAATATCTGAAAATTAAATTGAACCAGTTACCCATTCCCACACTCACTTTCTCAATATTTACACACACACAAATTTTCAAGTAATATTGGCAGTTCATTTTCCAAAAAGTTTCGGTACATTTGAACATTCAAGATGCCTTCAATAATTTGAGGGCCTATGAGTTTGTTGCCAATTATTCCACACCATACGTTGAAAGTCCAGGCTGATGTTCAACGCCTGTGTTCAACTTGACGAAGCCAGTGCGGATTTGTAACAATCCAATATTGCATGTTATGTCGATTAATCGTTCCATGGTTCGTAAAAGACGATTCGTCAGAGAACATTACGCAACAAAAAAAATTGGAGTTTTGTTGTATTTGTTCACGTGCCCATTGACAAAAAGTTACCCGATTTTGGAAATCAGCGCTATGAAGATCTTGGTGTAAAGAAACATGATATGGATGATACTTGTGCCATTTTAAAATTCTCCAAACACTGGTGAGGGACAATCCGGAATCGTGAACTATTTTTCGTGTACTAACATGAGGATTATGAGCCACTGCTGCCAATACAGCAATTTCATTATTTTCTCCAGTGATTATTGCTCTACGGGTTCTCTTTTTCGGTTGAACATTTCCATCAGTAATAAATTGTTTGATAGTACGGCCAAATGAAGCACGTGAACGAATCCTATCCGGAAAACGTTGAGCGTAAATAGCAACAGAATTTTTAAGATTTCTGCCAGCTTCTCCATAAACCAGAACCATTTCAATTTTCTCTGCCACAGTTAAACGCTCCATTCTAAAGTATTTTATCGTTTATTTTGCAATTACGAAAAACATGAAGATACGAAATAACACAAACGTTGAATGTGATTTACAAAACTGAATAAATTGTTTTGATGACGAATTTTATTTCAAACGTATTGCAGAATCGAATGCGTGTGTTCTAAGAAGAAGCAATTGAAAATATTGAATTTCGTCGATTACAACGCCATCTATCATTAACCGAACAAAATATTTCATTCAAATCATACGTTATTGTAGTCGTAGAATCCGTATCTGCAATAAAAAAATTGGCCTCCTACCTTAGTTTAAAAGTTACCCCAGCCCCACCTACAAAGCGGGGAGTGGAGGACTATTCTTTTTGCACTAATGTATTTCTCCCACGGTATGATTAAATTTTGATTATGGACACCGTAGAGTGGCTATTTTTCGAGATATTTGATCGTCTCAGTTTAAAAGAAACACCTGTATAGTAATTGAACATACCTAAACTAGTCGATCACATACAGCAGTTATAATTTACTATAGTATTACATGGGCGGTATGCAGCAAATCTATATGCAGATAGATGCTCAATATGATTGTTAAGATAAAAAACAATAATTACGAAAATTTCACTGTTTTTTATTTTCCATATAACTAGAAATTACTCAAGAAATAGCATGTACATGTTTTTAACGGCAAAATAGTTCAATCAAAGCTTTCACAAAAGCTTACTTTTTGAAATAGCAACTTGTTGTCTAAAAAAGAGAAAGTTTTCATACAGAATTTGTTTTATCCTTTGTATTACTTACACACAAGTTTACATAAATTTTTGAATTACGAGAATTTTGTACCGATGAGATTTTAATTGGAAACTTATACTGTTTTCAGACACCTTAATATTTAAACTATAATAAAAAGTACTCTAAGGGGTTTTAATTTTTTTATTTTAAATAAGTTAAAATTTAAAACCCTCAAAATTAAATGTAATATTAAATAAATCAAAGAATCATAAAAAAAATTATAACCATAAATTATTATAAAAAATACAACGTATGGTTTGATGAAAAATAGGACTAGGATTATGCAAAGATAAATAGTTCTAATGTAATGCAAAGATTATAGTTCTGCACCTTTAACCGATTTTAAGAGTTATATTGCTTATTTTGGTGCTGAATTTTTTATATAGAATATATTACATAAATGAAATTGTTTATTCAAGTCATGTTTTATAAAACTTACTCATATCCGATCTTGTTAAAGAATAAACAACAAATTAATAATACAAAATATACAGAGCTATTTAAATGATTTGGCTCAACCATCTATCTAGGACAAAATAGTGTTTCATTGTAGTTTTGATAAACTTTATTAAATCAACTTCTAATTTTTATCCTAATAAAGCTGTCATTTTTTGTCCTATCTTTAAACATGACATGCATAAATAATGTATCGAATTTCTTATTATTTGTTGATTAAGAGCTGTTAAGAAATATACTTTTTTGTGTATTTGTTTATTTTTAGATTAATTAGAATCCAAAATATAAAACGCAGTGAAACGAAAATTGTATATGTTTATTTATGTATATTTTAGCTTTCATAGTATAATAAATTTCAACTATAGAAAATCTAGTTTGGGACATAGTTATAACAGACATATGTATATACTCGAAAAAGGAACAAACTAAAATAAAACGAATTTAATTGTACATGAAAATATACTATTCAGCTCAATTATGAAAAACAAACGAAAAGAAAAATTAATTCAATTCAGTTAGCTTTCCTTTTGTAAATGTGGTTATACGAGTGCACTTACGATTTTGTTATTTTTTTGTTTACTATCGATAAATGTCAAAAACTCTTAAAATGATTCCGTATATATTAATTAAAATAATTTCGTTAATATTATATACTTAAAATAAAAAAGCCGTACAGTCCTTAACAAAATTATTTGTGCATCGCAAAAATTTAACAATTCACTCGAGAAAATTTAAACTGTTGACCTAAAAATTAACTTTAAAATAATAATGATGGATTTGTTATTTGAAATGGCATTTATTCTGTATTTAATTAAAAAAAATTTAAAAGTACATATTCATTATTTCATTAAAAACAAAACTAAATCACAAAATTATTTGTGCATGATAATTTTATCACAAAATTATTTGTGCATCGCAAGAAAAAATTCTCTCATAACGGGAATCCCGATTTTTTTTTCATGTTTTGACAAAATTGTTACAGGTTATCCTTTTAGTTATTATTTTTTATTAAAATTTTGTAGTCGATATTTTTTAAAATGGTTAAAACTAAGGAATTATTTTCGGAAGTCAGATCTGCGATTGTAGGGGGCAATTCTGCCGGGATGCCTATAAAAGAATTGGCACGGATGTACAACTGCCATCGAAATTCGGTTGCTTATCAAATAAAAAAATCAAAAGTAAAGAGCAGCTTGAAAAATGTGCAAGGGAGAGGGCGAAAACGAGCTACAACCGCAAAAGAAGACAAAAGAATAGTTAATCTTCAAAAACGGAACCCTCAAGAAAAAATCCAAAATGTTCAAAATGATATAAATATCGCTCGAGAAGTCAAAATCTCTCACATGACTGTACGAAGACGACTACACGAGGCAAATGTCAAAGACTATACCATTCAAAAGAAGCCATTCATAAACCAAATAAATAAGAGGAAGCGACTCGAATTTGCGTATACACCTACCAGTCGAAGCCTGTGGAGTTTTGGCGTAATATTTTGTGGACAGACGAGTCATGTTTTAGTTTGGATGAGACATATGGGAAAAAATATTTTTATTCGACTCCTGAACAAAAAAAATCGCTCCGTTGTTATGCCAACTCGCCATAGTGGTGGAGGTAAAGTTATGGTATGGGGATGTTTCTGCTATAATGGTGTTGGTAAACTTATTATGTTACCTCAAAAGGTAACTTCAAGTACATACTTGGAATTGTTGAACGAGCACGCAATAGTTTCCGGATGTGAACTAATCGGCCAGCAGTTTATACTGCAGCAAGACAACGCTCCAATTCACAAAAGCAAAATGATTACGACGTTTCTAAAAGATTTGGACCAACAAACGCTTGATTGGCCACCGCAAAGTCCGGATTTAAACCCAATTGAGAACATTTGCAATTATTTGAAACAAAAATTGGCGGTAGAAATTGGAAGGCAGCCAAATGAAACTTTTGCTGCAATAAAAAATGTCCGGGATCAAATTAAAACACAAATGGTTGAAAATCTCGTGAATTCCATTCCACAGCGTCTTCATGAAGTTATTGAAAACAATGGTGGGAATACTTCATATTGACTTAATTTGAAAATTTAGTTTTATTCCTAGCTATTTAGTCAATTTTATAAATTATTTGTACTATGCACAAATAATTTTGTTATAAAATTATCATGCACAAATAATTTTGTGATTTAGTTTTGTTTTTGTTTTTAATGAAATAATGAATATTTTTTATTTTTTTTAATTAAATACAGAATAAATGCCATTTCAAATAACAAATCCATCATTATTATTTTAAAGTTAATTTTTAGGTCAACAGTTTAAATTTTCTCGAGTGAATTGTTAAATTTTTGCGATGCACAAATAATTTTGTTAAGGACTGTATATCAAGGCTTTACCTGCTAAACTAATTTACTGATCGAAAACTGTAGTTTCGGAATGCGCTTTATTCAAGGCAGTCCACATGGCCAAAGTCATTTAAACCATAATGACAAATATCTAATAAATATCTAATAAATAAAACATATACAAGCGAGTAATTTAATAAAGTACTGACAGATCAACGATACAAATTATTTTGACGGCCTAGAAAATTTTCGGTGTGTTATAATAGGGAAAAAATATTATGTGATTTTATACATCACAACCTTTCTGGAATAAGACTGGATCAAATGTAGTTGGCATTTGGTAATTCATCGCCAAATCTGATAAAGTCCTACGTTATAACAGACACATTTTTTTCATGACGAATGAGTTACTAACATATCATTGAACAAACATTTAATTTATTTGCTCTTTCCTAATTTGTATATCTTATTTCAATAAAAAGATTTTAGCTCATCAATGAAAAGCAACCAATATCTTTTCGTGCTATGCAACACTTTTGTTGTAGATTTGTATGTAGATTTTGAAGTTCGCATCCACGATCATCTAAAAGATCTTGTTATTTATATTTAGTACAGGATCACTTTACAAAATATGTATTTGTAAAGTCTACGAGCAATGCCTTAACTAGTAATTATTCACATAACATATCCTAAGTATTATAACACCCAAATATATTTCGCAATCTCAATGCGTTACGAAATAGTTTTACCCAATATTTGATCAGCATTATTAAATAATGGTGACAAGTATAAGCTTTAGAAAGATTTAAATTTACTCGAATCATTTACATGTAATGTAAGCGTTCATTCAAAATTGAATCTTTTGGGTATGTGTCAAAAACTATTTTTAATTCACCTTAATGAGCGTAATGCAACTTGATATAATCTTACTAGAATCCTTACTAGAACTACTGACACTAGTTCTTATTGCTCTTTCTCCAATAAGCAACGAGAACTAGTGTCAGTAGTTCTAGTAAGGATTTTTTTTTAAAGCGATCCTTCGAAAAGGTTTTCTGCTAAACTCGCACCTTAATTTATTAAGGTAAAAGTCGGAACTAGAGTTGGTAAAATTATTGTCATATGCATGCGGTTTTTAAAGAGATGTTGTGAAGTAATAATGTATATAATAAACAAACAGAAATACATACGTTATACAAGTATATAATATACGATAAATTACACATTAAATTAAAAAAAATAGTGTTTATTTTATTTAATTAACCAATTATAGAGCAGAAAAAACATGTCCGCTCAGTGTAACGATTAACAATGCCCTTTACAAATATAAAATAAAGAGTAACACACTAAATATAAAAGTTGATTTCAACCCTGTTGAACTTACTTCTTAAACTAAATTGAACCAAATAGATTCTACCTAATTGGTGTAAAAAATGTTTTTAATTGTGACGACATTTATCTTTCAAATTTGGACGAGATCGCTAAGAAGATCTAATTTAATTTAATTTAATGTATATACATATAATAATTTTATTATTTGTGTAATATTAATTTTAAGACAAGTTAAGGTTAAAAAGCAATCTACATATACTGTATTGTTACTTCATTTGCTTTATATTTATATTCATTAAAAAACCATCGATCCAACGAAGATGACTACCAAATCGAAATATATTGATTAGATTTTATTTATTTGTAACTTTGCTTTGTGCGTAGCATCATAATGTGGTTTACATTACTATCAAATAATTAAATTAAATAAATATTAAATTATAAAATAATAATTGTAAGTGGTGTTTTATTAATTTGTAATGTTTTATGCAGGTTATATGGTTTAAGGAAACAATGCAGATCGATACAACAGAAAGGCACATAATGGAACATAGAGGCTCACGGCACACACTTATGATACGAAAAGTTCACCAACAAGATTTTGGCAATTACACTTGCGTAGCTGAAAATCAACTAGGAAAAAATCGGAAAACTCTTCAATTAAGTGGTAAAGCAAATGCAGCAACTTTTTATTCATCAAGATCAAGTCACTTTAGAGATCGGTAGTGTTAAATAAACAAAAATAATAAATTTAAATATGAAATGAGCATAAATATTTACATTTATTCAGTTATAATATATCATGGAGCGTTGACTCACATTCTCCAGTTGAAGAATTTCGATTATCATTTAGACGTATACCAACACATCATGGAAGTAATTTAGATAATGCAATTCCACAAAAATTACAACCATTACAACACCAAAGTATACAGATACATACACATCGCAGGACTTACACTGAAAATAATTACAACTGGGATAACGAATGGCGTAATGTTATTTTACCCGCCATTCCTAAGTCACATGATTACACTCAAGGAATGAGTTATATGATCAAAGATTTAAATGCAGAACAGACTTATGAAGTTAGAGTACAAGCAAAGTAAGTATCAAACACACACACACACACACACACACACACACACACACACACACACACACACACACACACACACACACACACACACACACACACATACACACACACACACACACACGCACGCCATGTCTGCAGCAACGTCACACCACAGAAATACCAAATGGACCAATCATGACTTGTCTATGAGTGAGCTATTACCTCTACCCTGCCTTGCGAAGGAATGCCTCGATTGGTGGTACCGCAGGGATATAACAGGACGGTGAAAGGAAGATGCTTTTACCCGGTAAAATTCCGGTGTCGTTGAGAAACACGGGTTTCCAAATGTTTTTATTAAAATTTCAATCATCCTAAGTAAAACAAAAAAAATAATATATATATATATATATATATATATATATATATATATATATATATATATATATATATATATAGATATAGATACATATATAAATATATAGATATATAGATATATAGATATATAGATATATATATATATATATATATATATATATATATATATATATATATATATATATATATATACATATATGTGTGTGTAGATATGTATAATATATTGATACAATCGTCACATTTGTTTATATTTTTAAAAACAGAAACCAATACGGTTGGAGTGACGTTTCAAATGGGTTTTTATTCAATACAGCAAGTAGTGGTAAGTAATGAACGAGTAATTTATTACTAACATGATTGTAAAATCTAAATTATAAAATACTTAGTTTATTTTTATTACGCTAGTATGGAAATATGGAAATATCTGAAACTATGCAAAATAATATATTACATACTTAGATTTTTCTAATGTGTAAAATAGAAATTTATCTGTAATAATTTGCTAACATAAATTTTGCTAAACTGGGTGGTCATTTTGTGGCACTTTATCACATTTCATGATAAAAACTATGATATAATGAAATTGCCGTAGCTTACTACAGGTTAATTATGAATGAACAACTTCAAGTCATATATTTAAACGAGTAAAAAAGACGGCAATATATTCCATCTCTATAGTATAAATCGTTATTATATAAAAAAAACTTGTTGTGCCATTTACATATTGGCCAATAGCGAAAATCTCAACATACGGCTAAACTTGTCGTTTTGCTCATAGTTAGTGGACATGATATCAATTCGATTTCGCATGAGATCGTGTATAACTCTAATAATTTTTGGGAAAGATTAATAACAATTTCTATTGGATATATTAAATTTATTTCCATACAAACTTTGATCGGGATTGAAAATCCCATTGATTTTGATTTGTCAGTTTTCCTTTATTAAGGGTAGAAACTTGTTTGATCTTGAGTACTTAATTCCCGATTTCAAATAATTACACAATTTACTGGGATGATTACCTGATGAACATTATATTTTTTTCTGGGATGAGATCCTGGGATAACTTCACACACTTAATTTGTAGCTAGACGCACGAAGCCACCGACACCAATTGAGCACACTGATGGAATCCAAAATGTGTATCTGTGGCACTATTCTAGTAATTCCTCGGGATTAGGAAATTGAGGAATGATTTTGTACTTTTTGTGATTTTGTATTTATTTGTCTGGCATTCTGAGGTTAAAAGCTAGTTTTAAATTGAATAATTTTCCCTTCCAATTTTAGTAAAGGAACAATTATTACCAATTTATAAATATTTAAATCGAATTTTTTTCGTCAGTAGGTCGGAGAAAATATATTTGAATAGAAATTACATATAAAATCTTTCCCCAATTCCATATTCCCAGGGAACTTCCAGAATAGTACCACTGGACGAATGCGCTTCTGATTCGAAAGCGAGAGCAATTAATAATTACATATTTTGTGGCATTTTTTTAATGGATTGACGGTTTTGACTCAATATACAGACTAAATATTTTGCTCTTTTTAATTTTTGTCGTTAAAGTTTATGAATTTATTGAATGTAAATAAGATTAAGGTCAATTTTTAATTCGCCTACTTTTATATTTTTTTATTATATATTTACACTAAATGTAATATTTTTAGTCGAATTTTTTTACGCGAATTTTGTTTTACGCGAGTTTTTGCGGATCGTATCTATCGCGTAAAAACAGAATTAGGTGTATATATATATATATATATATATATATATATATATATATATATATATATATATATATATATATATATATATATATATATATGTATTTATATATACGATTTTAAAAATTATTGTTTGTGACAATCTTTTATCTTACAAAGTCTGTACAATAAAAGAAATCATTTTTCCTCAAGCTGAGCGGCGCTTTTCATTATTTTTTCCCATAAAAAAAAAACAATTTTATTAACAATAACAAAGTAAAAATGTATAACCAACTGTAGATATTTATAATATGTTTACATGTTCGGTGTAGGGGGTGTATAATTTGTTTATAGTATATTATTTGGTTTGATACGTTTCAGTCAGATATATACATCAAATAGAAGATACAACAATTTCATAATACTATAATAATAAATTAATTCGTTTCTGTTTGTACATAAGTTTGCTTAAATGTGGTCTATTTTTCTTTGTTGTACTTGTTAATTTAAGGAATATTTGATAAATTGCACAAATTTTCTGTATTCATTTACAATAAACAGTTTTATTTAAATCTTTCAGATACAGAAATTCGCGATTTAAGTGTAACATATTTAGGTAAAGTAACATCAACATCATCACAGTTATCCATTTCAATCATGTTTGATTATAAAATGTTTTATTTTATAAATGCATTCCGTTCACTTACAATATTATCAATGATTCCATTGTAAATATGTTTATAAAATAATTTTTATCGATTATATAAAGTAAGTTTATCAGTTTTTCTTTTAGATATTAAGTAAATGTAAAATGAGATAAAATTACATGTATGCTTAATTATATACTTCCTAAAATTAAAGATATACATATATTTCTTATACTTATATAATTATTATGACATATAAAAATGCTATTATATACTTAACTGTATTTAAAACTTACTGAACCAATTTATAGTTTTGGAAGTTTTGGCTAAATATTTTTGATAATTACAAAATTGAACTCTGTTGACTTATATATATATATATGTATATATATATATATATATATATATATATATATATATATATATGTATATATATAAATATATATATATATATATATATATATATATATATATATATATATATATACACATATATATATATATATATATATATATATATATATATATATATATATTTTTTTTTTTATTAAGTACCCTGGGCACGAGATTGAAGATCGGCACGTGGAACGTGCAGTCATTAAGAAAACCTGGCGCGTTGGACGGCCTTATCACATGCATGAAAGAGTATCGGCTGGAACTCGTAGCTCTCCAAGAAACTCGATGGCCTAAAAGTGGAGACCATGTGTCGCAAGGCTATACGTTGCTACACAGTGGAGATGACCTCGGAAATCTTGGGGTTGGATTTCTCATTGGGCCACAGGTAAAAAAGGCTGTCTTGGACTTTCAAGCAGTCGATAATCGAATGTGTAAGCTTCGCTTGCACATGAGATTAGCCAACCTGTCAATTGTCTGTATACATGCGCCCACTGATGTAAGCCAATCCCAGGATAAATACTCATTTTACAATAATCTGGATAATCTGATGGGTTCTATACCGGAGCACGATGTCAAATTGGTGATTGGTGACTTTAATGCTACAGCTGGCAGAAATCAGACCGACTTATGTAACAATATAGGTCCGTACTCCCGACACGAAA
>OZ010738.1:187995886-188110886 GCA_963932295.1 Tipula lateralis | reverse complement strand
TATTCAACCAGGAATGGTAATGACCGATTCGTGTAAACAAATATGGTAAATTTCCTGAACATCCTAATCCACCTGGTATTTGTGATAATATGCCAATCAATTGATTTTTATAAATAACAAGAGCACCTTCATCACTACTACATACTTCTAAATTATTTTTAAGTTTCTTTACACATAAAGTTTCTTCATAATAGTATTTAGAAGCAATTGTATTCTGCAAAGCTTCGCCGCATTGATAAATGTCCATCGTTATACTAGTTGCACTATACAAGTCTTTTGCTGGACTAGCAACACTCTAAAATGAACAATATCATACAACTTACAATTTTTATTACTATCAACTAGCAATCTAATTTCAAATACTTACAACGAAGGGTTCTCCAAATGCAATAATTTTAACATCTTTGCATCCAGTAATATAATCATAGTTAATAGGAATTTTGTTTATCGTAGAACCTAGTTCCATCACATATTCTGTAGAAATGATAGTAACAATTGCGATATTATGCCGATGAGTTTCAACATCAAATAGTGGATGTATTATAGGATTTTTATTGACAACATGAACTACTCCTCCTGTATGAGCTTTCAGAGAGCCAACTCGGATATACGCCGAATAGTCTTCATTTAAATACATGTAAAAACATGATGCTGTTGTTAGTACATGTACAGCATCAATTATTGCTCCACTACAGATACGTACATCCTTTGATTTTTGTTTAATATGTACTGAAGCTTTGTAAGCAACGGTTTCCATATCTGTGGGTGTTGTTCCCTTTTTGTCCTTAAATCCATAGGATTTAAATATTAAATAAAATGTAACCAGTAGAGTATATTGTATTTTCATCGCAAGACGTTGGATACTAATGAAAAATTAATTTTATAAAAATTACTTGAAATTAATATAATTAATTAAATCACTAAACAATTGTACGATTAATTTTTTGTTCGAATCGAATTGAGTTTAATTCGATTTTATTTACTAGAAACAAAAAATATAAACTTGCTTATACATATATGCTATAATGACTGGGGCGTCCATATCCTAATAAAAATCAGTCATTATTCCAGAATAATGTAATTCACTAGAACTGCGGTGATACACGATTTAATATGATCACATGTTACGTTATCTAAGACATATTTACTTTAGGTCATGAAAACGACTTGATTTTGTTGGCAATTAATCACAAATTTTATAAAGATTTCACTATTTTTTATTTTAATATAATATACGCTAAACTGTGGCGATACACGACTTCGCACTGTAAATATATGATAACCTATTACGTAATCTAAGAAATATTTACATTAGGTCATGAAAACGACTAAATTTTGTTGGCAATTAATTAATCACAAAGTTTATAAAGATTATTAATCACAAAGTTTATAAAGATTTCCTTATTTTTTTTTTAATATATTATCCAAGAAACAAAATGTTGTTTATTATGAACTACAATATTAATCTATTAAAACATATTAAATTTCATCAAATGAACAAACTACAAAAATTAATAAATAAAATCGATTAAACGGCATTTTAATTCAAAAATAAAGTCAAACACAAAATATATAATTTAGTTTTATTAATTTTTATTTTCTGCTAACATAAGTATTTAATGCCGAAAAATATTAAAATTTTAACAAAGAAATAATTTCTACAATTTTTTTTAGTTAAAACATTATCATTAATATTATTCACCATTAAAACCATTTTGTATTTTCAAATTACATCATATCGATTAGAAACGTGGAAAATTATTTTCAAACTATATCAATGTATGTTTCACGCAATGGAACAGATTTCTCCAGTACCCTTGAATCTTGAATCATCAATATATGAATGTAACCAAAGTAAATTGTTGGCAATACGTGTAATAAGTAATGGAATCTTTTCATCATCACATTTTCCGCCACTATACAGATAAACTCCTACTAATTTTTCATCCACAACAACTGGTGAACCATCAAGAATATCACAATAAGAAGAACTAGGATTATTTCTTATGCATAAAATTTCATCATCAATAAGTTCAACCGATAGAACGCTATCGCGAAAGAAATCAAGACATGGAAAATAACTCATAGTATATGTATACATACTGTGTAGATTATTTTTATCGGTAGACTGAAAAATACAATTTGAAATGCATTATTACATTGATCTAACAAATCTGTTAAACTTACCATAGTTTTAAGACTGTAACCTGTTATTGCAGCTTCATCGCCTCCCGATACAAACTGATCACTCAATGGTACATCATAGACACTTTTCAGATATTTATAACCATCTACACTTGCGACTGACGGTGTTCTCATAAATTGTATACTACTAGTAACAAAAATTATAGCTAAATTATGAGTAGATATATAAGAATTATATTCTGGATGTCGTTCAACTTTGGACACATTATAAACTTCTCCACCACTTAAAACGTTAACAGTACCAACTCGAACCTGAATATCATAATATTTATTTGGTGCTTTTGAAAAACAAGAAGCGGTTGTAAGAATATGTAACTTTGACACAATTGTACCGCTACAAATTTTAACTACTTCATTTTTAACGATTAGATGAACTGCAGCTTGGTAACCATATTCTTCTAAACTAATTATTAAACCACCATTCTCGACTTCACAACAACCATATGATACCGTGCCTAGTAAAATCAAAATGACCCCAAAATAAATTCTTAACAGCAAACTATATCTTTTATACATATTACATACAATTATAATTACAATGTTCAACTGAGAATTATAAAACAAAATTCTATACTTTGGCTTTGAACTAATCGATTTAATTTTTTGGTACACGTAATAGACACGTAATAGTCGCTAAATCGAAAAATGTGATAAGAAACTAATTAATTTCAAATGGTAAATGAAATTAGTTTTAATCTAATTAAAACGATTTGATTTTTCAGTTTAGATTGCTATCAATAAACCACAAATAATTAAATTGATAGAATTTAATTGATTTTATGGATGTTTTTTTCGGTTCTCAGAGCATAACTTTTTTAAAATATGATGTATATATATATATATATATATATATATATATATATATATATATATATAATATATATATATATATATATATATATATATATATATATATATATATATGGTGGTAAACGTTGCAGGTTTTCATGGGTATGGTTGCGAACGTACGTATGCGAAATACAGAATCTTAATTGTCTCCAGGTCATAAATATCTCTCGTCCATCGTTTAATAAAACCCCACATAGAATTAGATTTAGCAACACATTGTTCTATATGTTTGTTACTGCTCAAATTTTCCATGAAAATAACACCGAGGTCTTTGATCTCTGATACTCGCTTTAGTGGCATATTGTTTACTTCGTAATGTTTTAAAACTGGATTTAATTTCCGGTGGAATGATAAGGTCTTACACTTATTGATGTTCAGACTAAGAAGATTTGACTCACACCATATCGCTAAATTGTCAATGTCCTCTTGAAGTTTCTCGGCATCGCTTAAGTTCTCGACAGTTCTGTATATTTTGAGGTCATCAGCAAACATTAAAATTTTAGAGTGTAGAATGACTTCAGTTATTGCGTCGATGAAAATGGTAAAAATCCAAGATGAGAACCTTGTGGAAAACCCGCGGTAGCTTGAATTGGCTTAGACCTGCTGTTACCAATGTCGATGTATTGGATGCGGTTGCTTAAGTAAGATTTAAACCAAGCCACATAGGTGTTTGAGAATCCAAATGAGTAACGTTCTAGTGCTTTACAATGGCTAATGGAGTCAAATGCCTTGGCAAAGTCTGTGTATATCATGTCAACTTGCTTGTGGCTTTCAATAACTTTGATTGTGCTGCTGGTAAATTCAATAAGATTTGTAGATGTTGATCTCTTAGGCATGAATCCATGTTGGACGGTGAAACATGTCGAGGCACCACTTCTTTGAAGGAATTACATATTATTAGTTCAAATAATTTGGGTAAAGATGAAATCGACGTTATACCTCTATAATATGATATATCACTTCTATCCCCAGTTATAAATGGGGTTATTCTGGTTATCTTCCATTTTTTAGGAAACTCTCTCAATCTCAGTGACTGATTGAACAGCATGCAAAAAGGTAGTTTCAAACTGGTGTATTCTTTCCAAAAAGAAGGTAGTATTTGGTCAGGACCACAACCATCGCCGAATGTTTTTAGAGCCTTGTTTATATCTTCTATTGTAATATGTGGTATTTCAATGGACAGGTTACCTACACTAGCATAGTGGGGATTTTCGTATTTATTAACGTCTTCTGGTCTAAATACAGATTGAAAAAACTCAGCGAACATGTTGGATATGACTTGTGCGTCCGATAATTTCTCTTCTTTGAATGTCATATATGCAGGAAAACCGTTGATTTCACGTTTTGTCTTAAAAAAGCTCCAAAAGTGCTTTGGATCATTTTTAATTTTGTCTTTAATACAAGTTATGTAAGTCTTGTATTTAGTCTCAAAATAGTTTTCGAAATGTTGGTTACATTCTACATATTTAAGCTTAATAGCCTCGGAATATTTTTTTAATGTTTTTTTATAGGCTTTATCCTTCTTGTTCTTCAAATTGATGAGTTTATCGTCATACCATGGTGGATATTTATCAAGTTTTACCGCAGTTAAAGGGACATATACTTCTATACCTTGATATATGATTTTATAAAATTTGTCTACATTTTCTTCTATATTGCTGCTGTTTAGTTCTTTCATCCAGTCGACACGTTCAATGTAATGATGGAGATTAATAGTGTCTGCTTTCCTGAAGTTGTAGAAAGGCCTCGAGCTTTTGTGACTGAATTTTTTGTTAATGTTCTCGATTTCCAATATCATTTCAATTGATTTATGGTGAACATCATTAACAACAAAAGGCGTTGCTGATTGATTTACCTTAAATACGCTTCGTTCATTTGTAAATATTAAGTCAAGAGTTCTATCTAAGCCATATTGTATTTGGCAAATTTGGCTCAGGTTTGAGTCGTAAATAGTATCAGTGAACAAATGTTCCTCCTCCGACATAATATTCATTGGTAAAATTTCATCCAATTCCTCGTCTAAGGTCCAATTAATAGAAGGAAAATTGAAGTCACCCGTGATTAAGATAATGTCAGATTGATTAGCCATATTGTTGATTTCTACAATAGAGTAGCAGCATGTAGTATATGATAATATTGATGCGTCAGGTGGAATTTATACAACGTAGATATATAATGTTGTTTTGTTGATCGATATTTTTACGCATAATTTTTCAATAGACACGCTTTTTAATTCAACAAGCTCACAGGGTACAGAAGTGTCAATAGCTATTAATACTCCACCACCAGAGTTTTTAGTACTGGTTTCTCGTGAACGATCACATCTGTAGACAACATACTGGCTGGGAAAAAATTCAGAACTCAGGATCTCTTTGTTAAATGACGTCTCACAAATTATATATACGGGAAATAATGTTTTTAAAACGAAATTATGAAACATGGCAGCTTTCGACGACATTTTATTTACATTTTGAAAATAAAATGTAAGTTTTGTTTTCCTCAGTGCGTTGGCTTTCAAGGCTCTATTGCTTGGACTTAGTGATTTGACTTCAGGTTTATGCGTGATTTCGTGTAGATTTTGTTCATTTGCATGGATAGCTTTATTTAGCACTTATGAAGTTGGTCACCTTCTGCTTGAGAAAAGTATTGAAATGTGAGTGTGTGTCTGCTTAATGCTACTATTGCATGTGGTAAGCTGTCAAACAGTTTAATTTTTTTACCCGACAATCGAACACAAATTACATTTGAAGATGTTAAACCTTGAGTTTCATGGATAGTTAGAATTTTGCTTGACTCCGGCAGTTTACATTTGTTAGTTAATTCCCATTTATCAGTCTTCGTGAACCAAATATAATGAATTCGGCGATATTGGAATGTCAGTAATTGATTTAATAATGGTAAAACGAATGGTGTTAGAAGCGATGTTAGTGGTACAGATGCCCGGATATATTTCTTTTAATGCGTATGTCACATCAGCTGGACTATATAACTATATATATATATATATATATATATATATATATATATATATATATATATATATATATATATATATATATATATACATATATATATATATATATATATATATATATATATATATATATATATATATATATATATATATATATATATATATTTATATATATATATATATATATATATATATGTTTATATATTTTTATATAGAGTTATATATGTGTGTGTGTATATAAACAACCGTGTTCTAACATTAACAATTTATGGAAGTGAAATTATATTAATTATTATTTTAATTATGTATATCTAGCAAAAATTTAAACATATATATATATATATATATATATATATATATATATATATATATATATATATATATATATATATATATATATATATATATATATATTTATATATATATATATATATATATATATATATATATATATATATATATATATATATATATATATATATATATATATATATATATATATATATTTATATTTTTATATATAGTTATATATGTGTGTGTGTATATAAACAACCGTGTTCTAACATCAACAATTTATGGAAGTGAAATTATATTAATTATTATTTTAATTATATCTAGCAAAAACTTAAATATCACATCAAATTGTGTCAATCTATCTGTTACCTCACTCCAGTATACATAGCATTATTGATTGAAAATCAAAATAAAGGTATACTTGTTTTTGAAAATATATTAAACTTTGAATTTTATTTCCAATACATGTCATAGTGAAAATTTGGTATAAAATTCTAAATATTAAGCGAATTGACTGAAATCAATAATACCAAGAGTTTACAAAAATCACGATAT
Source organism: Tipula lateralis (assembly GCA_963932295.1). Classification (NCBI taxonomy): domain Eukaryota; kingdom Metazoa; phylum Arthropoda; class Insecta; order Diptera; family Tipulidae; genus Tipula; species Tipula lateralis. The sequence continues at coordinate 188,104,009 of OZ010738.1, read as the reverse complement.
TTTTGAAAATATAAAACTCCCTTCTTTCTTAACTTAACAATCTTAAATTGAAATTTTTATTCATCTTCAGCAATAGAATTTATATTTTCCAAAATTATTTCGATCTTTTGATAACATTATAGTTGAGAGTTTAGGTGCCTTAAATTTAAAAAAATAAACTTTTAATAAAAAGCTGAACCTGATAGAATTGCTGACTCATGTGTAAAGCTTTTTTCTTTTAAACAACAAAAGCAAATTTTGATTTACATTAAAGTTTTAACATAATGTAATCGAAAAAAGTTCACACGTTATTGCTCAAATTTATTTTTCCATTTTATTTTATTTTTTTTATATTTTATACTATGCAATCTGTTTTGGGGCTCAAGGCTCTCCCAGCTCTTTCGCAGTTCGCTTATTTACGTCGTACTTTACGCCTTAATTGCCAAATCGAGGACGTTCGGCTATAGATCCGATTTTCGTAGAACCATCTGCGCATTGCATAGCACCATGCCAGCCTATAGTACTGACATGGAAGATGGGTCGGTCCGCACTCCAATTCTCGAGTTATGCACTAAAATAGAGGGTTATAGATGTGTTAATTACGGCCACCGATCGTAATCAGATGGTGAAAAATCCCTTTTGTATCCTGCCCTTATCGGAATTCAGACCCGGTACCTTCCACTGCAACTGCCACAGCTTTAACCACTGAGCCACCTGGGCGATCATTTTTTCATTTATTCAGTTTTTTTAACGAATTCTAGGATTTCCAAATAATGTTCATTCAATTCAAAATCATAGACACTACATTAAAAAGGTTCATAGATAGTTACATTCAAATAGTGTACATTCAATTCAAAATGTTAGACACAACATTAAAAAAGGTTCATAGATACTTAATAACTCGAATGAGTGTCATTGTAATCATAGTCAGAAATTTGAGTTTTTGGGTATTTTTATGGTTAGTTTGTTTTATCTCTAGGATTGGCATATAATGGCTATTTAATGATTGATGTTATTTATACAACCCAAAATTATTCTATTAAAATGACAATCGTATAATATATTGAAAAAAAACTTGTACTTTAACGAAGAGAAATAATGAGTTGCAATTGCTAATTATATGCTTTTTTCAAAACATATTTAAAGCTCAAAACATAAACGGTCCAATTATGGCAAATGAAATAGTTAATACTGGATAAATTGTGAATATTACTATTCAATATTTTTTCGCTGGACACAATCTTCAGTAGATTTTAATCATTTTAATACTTCACTGGTTAAAATATTACTTATTTGATACGGTGACTTCGGACTGCTAATATACAAATGCACTGCTGGCAAACATTATTTAAGATATCTTATGACATAGCACATGAAAGAAATTATATTAAAAGCAAAGAACGATAACATTTTACATTCTTTATTCAATCTCTTTCCGTCTTAATAATAACGAAATATAAAAAACATAAAAAATAAGTTTCTGATGCTAGAAATAAAATTATATAAATTGTCCCATAAAGAGGCTCATTATCCTATTTTATAGCAAAGAAGACTTTTATTCTTACCACACAGCATCTTTATATCATTCGTTGTATTTTTAAACATATCATTACTGTTAACAATAGAAAATAAAAACATCAAGGATTTCTATTTTTGAACAATATACAATCTCATTTTTTTTGCTATGTTTTTCTTACATTTCATCTTAATGCGCATATTTTATAAGAGTGTAAGCAAAATATCAGCAATCTAACAATGTTCAGAATATTTATTATAAAAGATATTTAGTTGAAATTTAACACTCAATTGAAATTGTCTATACCTACTACGCACAGGGTAAATCTGAAGATTGTGAAAAATAATATTTAAATTGAAACACCGTGACTATATTATGTCTTTATATACCTACTCTTCAAATATTTTATTCTTTTGTCCTTTATTCAAATAAAATTTAAGTAAATACCATAAAAAATATTATTCAAGAACTCATCATTTGAAAGATTTTTTACTTTCACAATTTCTATTTTTTGCCTAACTCTACACTTTAGAAATATAAATAATAAACCTATTCAGTTTCTTTTATTTTTGATATTAAAACGAAGATATTGCAAACCAACTCAAAATTTAATTACAGAAACAAATTTATAGTTGTGTAACTTGAATTGTTAATGGTTTGAGAAGATATTTTCTAAATAAATAAAATTTCTTTTCCTTATTTCTGAAATAGTTGTAACCATTTTCATAATTTAAAACATTTTTAGTACTTTATTAGTGACCTATACATATCTTAATGATAGCAGTTTTACTTCATAAAAGAGTGAAACTGTAGGAGTGACTATACGATTAAATTAATTTAACAATTAAAACTTTTAATTACTAATTCACCAAATAATAAAAAAATTATTAGTACTAGAAATTACTTAGAGAAATTAATAAATGAATTATATTATCTTACAATCATTTTCTGTTAATACCATATAAATTCACTAAATACAATTTTTATACATATCCGTAGAATATGATGATTTGGAATCGTTTAGAGACCAATTAACTTATACGACTAAAAAAACTGTACATTCTTGTAAAAATTATTAAATAATAAATAATTTCATTTGTGACGGTACGAATATGTGATGAGCATAGAAAAGAGTAAGGTGATCATGATATTATTTAATCGTATGAAGAATGTACCAGTTAGGTAGTGGTACACAGGATGATGTCAAAACAATGATTCAAAACGATGAACAAAACAATGATTTTCAACTGACTAATCAAATCTCGATAATTTTATTTTTATACATTTTACAATTTCTATTGTTGGTAGCTGTTTGTTAGTTCAAACAATTTATAACAGATTAATGTACAGCCAGTCCGCTGCTTTAAATGATGTTGCCTCCAATACTGTTTCATTAAAACTTGTTTGATAAACAATAACTACCTGAAATTTCTCCAGTTTTACAATTTCCATTGTTGGTAGCTGAGGGTTAGTTGGAAGAATTTATCACAGTCTAGATGATAGGTATTGATCGCATTTGTGCTGATGTAAAGTATTTGATAATTTCCAAACAGTAGTATTTCTATTTGTTTTGCAACATGAAACGTCAAAACTTAATCATTTAAATAAATCTATAAATTAATATTATATTTGAATTATTTCAAATTCAAACAGGGAAGCAATACTCCATAATATACATTGACAACATAGCTAAATACACTAATTTATGAGATAAGTTTCATTTTAAATATACATAATATTGTTTTTGTGAATTTTAATTTATTTTGTCTTGTTTTAGATCCTAAATAAGAAATATAGGACAAACTTATCTCATATCTTGTAACTAAAATCACTTAAATCAACTACCAGCAATGTAGTGGAGAAGATTTAAATGACTCGATAGGTCGATATTAAACTCATTATATACTCAATCTATAGAGAAATAACTGTAACAAAAAAGAAGACATTTAAATACCTAACAGAATTGCGAGCATGATGGAGCAATCGAAGAATAGCATAATGTGAGTGACTTGCTAATAAATAATAAAACGATATCATAGCTCATATTTGTGATGTATATAATATATTCCTTTCAGTATAATTTAATTGAAATCGATTAAATCTATATATTATTATCATATGCATTTATTTATTGATACCAGGCTGAAATATAATTTATATTAAGGGCAAAAACTGTACAGTTCTGCAGCATTTATTATAATTTATTGTAGAAGATAGTTATTTTTAGACAAGGTAAGCAAAAGTTCAGTTAAAAGCAAATAGAAACAAATTCCAGGATGATGAAGCTGTACGAACCACTTAAAAGTTAGTATTCAGGTTCGAGTATAAATAATATACCAAGTATTTTTGAGTACAAGTGAGTAGTAAGCACGTAGGTTTTAGTATGTATGTTTTAACCATCTTTGGAAAATAGCTATATTCTGATGAATCATACCAAATAAGATAATATAAGGGAAATTTACATTTAAAGTAGAATTTCTTATTATTGCTTCTATTAGGCATAAAAACCTATTAAATTTTTTTCTGAATAAATCAGTACCATCCACTTGTATCTCATTTTGAGGACAAGCTCAAAATAGGAGAATTTCGCAAAAATGAACATAAGCATTCTTTTTAAACTGACACTATCTATAAACGTTACCACTTTATAGTCAACAAATTAAACCAAATATCTTCTTACTAACTTTTACTAAATGGTAAGTTTCATTAAAAATTATCCACATATTGAAACCGGAATGAGTGACCCATTAAGATGTTAGATTGTGTTTTACTAGCATTGAAGACGAGTCTATTGCAGACCGTCCAATTCTATATTCTATCTGAATTGTCGTTAACCACAGATATAATACAAAAAATAAATTTGGACATTATCAAAAAAAAGTGAATCGAACAATGGTGAAATAACGATTTTGTCTTGTTTGTTTGTAATCTCTCCAATCTGTTTTTGGGCTCAAAACTCGTAATTCTTTCGCGGTTCGCTTATTTACGGCGTACCTCTTACATCATTACAGCCAAATCGAGGATGTACGGCTATAAAATCGGCCGATTTACGTTGTACCATCTGCACTTTATGTACTGTGTTTGTATGACATGGTACAATTTTTTTATTATAAAAACACCTTTTTCGATGTCAGTACTATAGGCTGGCATGCAGCTATGCAATATGCAGACCTTCTTTTCAGAAATTTATTTTGGTCAAGGTTTTGTTCATATGCATCTATTATGGAATATATGTACAATTTTAAGACCGAGTTTTGTTTCATGCGAGGAATCAGGAAAATAAAAAGGAAACAGCAATAAAATAAAACTATTGTGCATTTGAATATGTAATATTTATTCAAATGTAAATGTTAATAAAATGTTCTATCGATTACTTATCTTTAACAGAATCTAATTATTTTAAATATACAAAATGAAAAAATAGCGAAACGATAAAATGTTTCACAAGAAAAATTTTAATATTTATTATCTCACATAATAATTTTAATTACGCGATCAAACATTTTACTTGTGTTGAACTAATATAAGAAATATATAAAATTTCAAAATCATGTCCCAATATAGTGCCAAAAATAAAATTTATTAACACATACGTTTGTTCTTAAACAACTCAAAAAATATTGTTTAATACTGACCCATTAAAACTAATTTTTTGTTGATTTCGTTTTAAGTTAATAATAATTATTAATTATAACAGACATCAAAAAAATAATACTGAAAAAATAATTTAAAAAATATAGAGTAATTATTATTATAGAGTAATTATTATTAAAAATATAGAGAAATTATTTAGAGTATTTATTAATATTCTTACATTTGTTCTAATATGGTAATTTCATAAAATTATATAATTTTATTTCTTAAATAATATTTAACAAGAGCAATACATGTTTTTGCATCTTCTGAGCTGTCATGTCCACATTCTGCAATATAAAAATATAAATTGTTTAAACCATTTCATTTACAATTTTTTTTTAATATGGATTTTAGATGAAAATTATCTATAGATTAAGTTAAAACCTTAACCCAACTAAACTATCATATCAATTTCACTCAGAACAAAAATTTCTATATTACTTATTATTACTAAACCACATTTTAATATTATAATATGTACTATGCGTTTAATACTCTTAAAAAATAATAAAAATACATTTTTAAAAATTGAAAACTACCTATTTAACTAACAAAAAATCATATTAACAGATGTTTTATAATTTTAATATTAAAGCAAATTAAACAGGAAAACAAGAATTAAACAAATTTTTATTATATTTTATAATTTTAATATTAAGCAAATAGTTTTTCAGAATTAATAATTTATTCGATAAAAAGTTAACTTCGTCAATTAACATATTATGAAATAGCATAAACTTTTTAAAAGACAAATTACAAACTTCAAAGGGCATAGAAAATACAAAAAAATAAATAAATGGAATACATACATGGAAAACGACATACTCGTAAGTATATAAGTAAATCAATATGTAAATAACCATGCTTATATTTGAATGATAATGGAATTAATTCGCTGAAACCAATATGTCTTTGATAAAGATGAACATTTTAAAAAACATCGAACTCCTCGAACTTTACGGACAAAAAGCCATTTTAATACTAGTACAACAGTTTAAACTAGTGTTAATTTATTATTGATACTCTATAATTTATTAATTATATATTATTTATTCTCTATAACTTCCCTACTCTACCTATTTTCCTGGAATTACAAAAAAAGGATTTTGAACAACATATTGTTCAATATTCGCAAATTTCAAAATCAAATTTTGAGAACAATAATCCAATAATCATAGATTTAACCTAACAAACTATACTACTAGGTAAAATAATGGTTCATGCTGTTATTTAAATTACTAAAATTGAAATGGGAATAATTATCTTGCGGTTATTTAAAATAGGGTTGACATTGATGACTATACACATTTATAACAAAATTTATTTATATATAGTAATATAGAATGATTTTTTTATGTAGAATGAAATTTTCATAAGTTTCTAAATAGTTCAATCAAATCAAAATTTAATATTTTAATTCAAAATATTCCTTATAGCGGAATTTTATTGTTTATATATCATAAATATATTTCGGCAATCAAGTTGCCATCTTCAGTGTTTATTATGAACCTAAAATATATTGAAGATGGCAACTTGATTGCCGAAATATATTTATGATATATAAAAAATAAAATTCCACTATAAGCAATATTTTGAATTAAACTATCAAATTTTTATTTTATTGAATTTAAAAGTGGAATTAGTTACACATACGAGGAATTCTAAATATGAATTTTAACAATTTCTAGATAGCTTATAGCAAATAGCAGTTATTTTCACAACAACTAAATATAAAAAGCAGCTATTAATATACAATCTAAATTCATTTACCATTTTCCTGTATTATTTGTCTTAAATGATCTATAGCCAGATTTTTAAGGGATCTCTTTTTCGGTGGTCCCATTTTATGTGGAAACAGAATAGATGTATCTACAACTATACTATGAATCAACTTCAATGCTTTGAAATCACTCTCCAAACTATGCCCAACTAGAATAGTTTGCGAATTAAATTTTGATAAAAGAACGGCTTGAACATCTCGTAAACTCGTTGTTACATCCTTTAACATGGTTTCTGTTATTCCCGAATATCTATTTAAAAAACAAAAATTAGATTTATATAAACTTATTTAGATTTTAACATCAAATACATTGTATTGTAGTCGATAATTTTGTTATCTGGTTTTACAAGCGCGTCATACACAATAATTTCATTTATATCAACTACGGTAATCCTCGTCAATTCTAAACCAATTGTTGTATAACACATTTCACAATCCAAGGCAAAAATATCATTTTTCGAAGGGATAAAATCTTCATCTGTTTCTATCGTGGTCACAAAGCCGTTAAGATTATTATAATCAATATAATCCGTTACATGATAATTTCCATACATGCATCCTGGTGTACCAGCTGGTTGTTGACAACAATGATGAAAATTATCAGCAAAACCGCGACGAAAACCAGTACCTTTCGGATGGTAATTACATTTATCTATGCACTCTTCGTCATATTCATCTAATTTATACAGTTTTGAACATCTTCGACAATATCGCTCGCTTTTATTATGTACCAGTGGTGTTTTACAAATATTTTTTATAATAGCCTGTCCAGGTCGTGAGCCTGGTCGCGGGTAACCGTTTTCAATTAATTGTGCTTCAGTCATTATACATTCTAACATGATATCATATGCTTTATTTGGTGAAACACTGTCTAACATTGAACCAGGTGTTTCAGATGCCCTAAAGATAAATAATTTGCAAGTAACCCTAATTATATCTTTCCTACATAATATCAAAACTTACGATTTTTTTTTAACTGCCCATGAAACATGTTGGCCGTGTTTTCCAGCCAATATAACATCATGAGAAATTGTTTTATTCTTTTCAGTACATACATTTCCGGCATTAATTGACTCTTTTCGTAATTTGTTTACTACCATTAAAGCACTATTTTTATAAATAACAGGTGTTCTACATTTTTTCATAACGGCTAATTCTTCAGACTGCGCACGAGTCCAGGCATCGTCGCATATTGAATAAATATTAAGACAGTGTTTTATCATTAAATTATAATACTGCATACGTATATTATACGATATTTTAGTTGAACATGCTTCTAACACAGGAGGAGCCATTTTTTCGTTCACTTCCTGTAAAATAGGAATTAAAATTAAGAGAAATATACATAATTTAATTGGTTTTAATGCTTACTTCTATAGGCGCCACTTTTGAAATATGGGCGATTCTACCTATATTTTTTGAGGTTTGTGCAATTGTTTTACTACCCAATATTACTGATTGATTGATAAGGCGATTTGCCTCATTTTTTTGTTTTAACAATTCGATTCGTTGTTTTGCTAGTTGCAATGCTAATACATTATTTGCTGGTCCAATACGCGAATTACATAAGCGCATATTTGCATTACGCATTTTTAATTCAGCCTCAAGCTTTGCTTCCTTGACTTTTAATTCTTCCTCTCGGGCTGATAGTTCTGCATTTAACTTATTTCTTTCCTCGGTTTCTTTCTTAAATTTCTCCTCAGCTTGTTTTCTTGTCTCCTCTTGACGTATATAAACAGAATGCATTGCATTTTGCACATAATTTGGTTTAGATATTGGTTTAGGTAACACACGACTCGGAAAATTATTACTTTCATGAGCAACACGCTTTTTTTTTGCATTATCTTCGTCGAATATATTTTCAGTTATTTTCGTATTCATTTGAGATGCAGATTTAATTAAAGTTTTGGAATCTGGTGTAAATTCCTCGAATATTAATTTACACTGCTTCATTATTTCGTCCTCATCACTTTCATCTGTATCAAAAATAGAACTAGGAGAAACTAATCCTTGGTATGTGTTGAATGATTTATCTACGTCTTCGATTGTACTTAAATCAATGTCACATGTATTAATTTTAGTAAAGCTTTTTAGAGGTTCATCTGAGTGAGATTCTACTGTATTATTTTCTACATTGCAGGTTAACGATGTGGATGGGCTTATGGTAAATTTTGATTTGCTCTCATATTTTGACGATGGTTGTTTTTTATGAGTATTACTACTACTGGACTTCAATTTTGAATGTTTACTACTGCTACTTTTATGTTTAATTGAATGTCGCGATGATACTGCTGATGATGATTTGTATTTTTCCTTACCGTTATTTTTTTCTATGTCCCGAATTCGTTCCTTTTCTCTGGAAGATGTGGATTTTTTATACCTACTAGACGAATTAGAAGGTTTATGTTTACTTGATAAGCTGCTTTTATAGCCGTCTGTTTTCTCAGTTTTCTCAAATTTTCTATCTGCATTATTCAAATTATTATTTTCTTTGGTTAAATTATGTTCATTTTCTAAGTTTATTAATTTTGAAATTTGAGGTGATTCAACGTTTGTAATTTCAGTATCAATTTCATTTTGAAAATTTGTGCTTGATAAATCTGTATCAGTATTACTTTTAACATCAGTTTCATCATTTGATTTTCCAATTGCCACATTTTCCGATAATATAGCGCTTGGAATATATGTTATTTCATTTAAAGTATTATTTACTAACGTGTTACTCGATTTTAACAGTTTGGTAGACGAAACCGGAATTGGTAGCGGAATATATTCTAGTTTAGGCTTTTTAGAACTAGTATATTCCTTGCTCGAATTACTCTCTTTATTATTACATTGCTTTTGTTTTTCTAGTAAAGACTTTGGGGTTGGATTATATTTTACGATTGACGAAAAAGTTTTATCTTCTACAATTATGAAAATTATTTTGAGGTTAAAATTATTTTGAAGTTAAACCAATTTTAGTACGTACCTTTCTTTTGATGTCTAAAGTGGCAATAAGGTCGATTACATGACCCAGAATCATAAAAAGGGCAATTAATCGACTTAAATTGACCCGTAGAAGGAAGCATTTTAATAATGCTTCAAAAGACAAATATTCTCGTCCGTACAGAAAATTTTCTAAAAATCTTTTTTTAAGCTTAAGATTTATATTTCTTTCTCCATAGTCATATTAATATCAGTGATTTATTCATATTGTAATTAAAAAGGTTTCGTTAATTTTTAATAACTACACAGCCGAATATAAAATCAATTATTTTTACTTATATTTGACATTTCGATAACTATTGTGAATCGCTTAAAACAATAAATTTAAGCAACAAAAAATTGGCTATTATTTTGTGGAATTTGTGTCAGCCGTGTGTCAATTGGGCACATACACATGCTTTCGTCGGTTTAACGTTTTTGTCTACAAATTAAATTTGTGGTAAGTTGATTTTTTGCTTAACGTGTTTAAAAAAACTTTTCAACACTTATATTATGTTGTTACAAACCAAGGCAAATAAATCAACTGATCATGAATATTTATTTTCAATATTTTTAATCAATTTATACACACATATTTATCAAATGACTTAAAATACTGTCACGAATCACAGATGTCACCTGTGATAATTGAAAAGAAAATTATAACAGTAGGGATTACCCTGTAACCAAATGTTTACACATACGAACAAAGTAAAAAGAAATAATGAAATAGGCGGAGCGAACCAAATACGACGCAACGAAAATTCGAGAAGTGTAGAGAAGAAAAATAATGGAATGTTCTACAAGCCTTTGCGTCGTATAAATACGTGTAGACATTTGAGTTACGGATCAGTTCAATTTTGAATTTTGAAGTGTTAATATCGGGAAGTGAAAATAATAGTGAAAGTGAAGTGTTAAAATAATAGTGGTGATAAATATTGTGTAAAATAATAGTGAAAATAAATATTAGTGAATTATTTGTGAAATAGTTGTGTAATTTTTGTGGGAAATAAATTCAGTTAAAATTTAATCTTTGCGAGTTTAATATTCACAATCCAGTGATCGAACCGGATAAAATTATTAGAATAACCACTCGGCGAAATCGTAACAATTGGTGACAGCGGTGGGATTGTGAATATCCAAAATGAAATTAGTGGACTTAAAAGTGGCAGATTTGAAGAAGGAGTTGGGGCTACGGAATCTACCAACAGCGGGCAACCGAAATGAGTTGCAGTTGAGACTCCGTACCGCTTTGTTGGATGAAAATGTTGACCCAGATCAACATGAGTTTAATTTTGGGGCACCGGATTCAACCGAGGTGCAAGCGGTTGAGGTAACTACAGAGTCAACGACCAAAGCAGAAGATCAGAATGTCATCGTCCGAGAAACCACTCCAACGACACCAGGAGCGTTCGATATGGGGCAATTGATGGCCGCAATGCAACATATGATTGGAGGTCTTAAAAATGAAATGGTTACCGTACAGACGCAAATGATCGGCGGCCTCGAAGTAAAAATGATTACCGGCCAAGATCAATTGAAGAGCGACCTAAAGGAGCAGATGCGAGCCGATCAGGAAAGATTGTTGGCCGAACAGGAAAGCATGAGAGCTGAACAACGGCAAGATCGAGATTTCGTTCTGGAAAGACTAAAACAACAAGAGGAAACTGTCAACGAGAAGTTTCGAGAAATGGCTACGTCATTTAACACCAAAGTCGACACCTTCAAAATCGAGATAGATCAACAGCTTGAAACGGCAGACCAACGAATAATGAAGATCGAACAAGAGCTAATGGATCTCAAAACCAACGGCAGCGCTCAAATTGCCCGACCAACCAGCTCGATTAAATTGAAGCCACCAACATTTGACGGAACCACACCATTCAACATCTTCAAACTCCAGTTTGAAATGGCGGCCACAAGGAACGGTTGGTGCGAAGAGGATCGGGTAGCAGCATTAATTGTGGCGCTAAAAGGTAGTGCTACGGAGCTCCTACAAATTGTGCCGGAATACGAACGGGAAGACTACGGAAAAATAATGTTGGCTTTGGAGCGCAAATACGGAGGTGACCATCGACGGGAGCTACATCGTATGGAGTTGAAAGGACGATGTCAGCGGGTTGGAGAGACGCTCCAGGAGTATGCGGCTGATATAGAGCGACTAGTGCACCTCGCCCACTACAACATGGCAGGTGAATACACAGAGCGTATTAAGATCGACGCCTTTACAGATGGAATACGGGATCCGGATACGAGACGTGCTGTTGTGTTGTCTCCAAAAGCAACGTTTGCGGAAACCATCGCGTGTGCCCTAACTAACGAGACTGCTAACAACATCATCAAACCAGCAGTCAAGGTACGTCGTGTGGAAGTGGAACCAGCAATCGGTCACAAACAGGGCAATAACATCAAACCAGCAGATAACTGGCGGACAACGAGATTCCGGGATGGAACTAGTAAAATAAGATGTTGGGTTTGTGACAAAATAGGACACATCTCAAGGGAATGCTTGGAGATAAGGTGCAAACGGGCGAGAACACCATCGCCGATGTACCGAAGGCCACCGGAGGAACGAAAAATACCAGCCGAGGAGGAACGCCAAACAACAACGAAGGCGTTAAATGAACGCGTCAGCTTTGAGGAGCAAAAGCTGACTCCCACAACCAAATGCTCCATAACCTTCATCCCCATTTCCAGATTGGCAAAAGGTGGTGATAGCTTGATGGTGAAAGGCGAAGTAGAGGGACGATCCAGTTTGATAACATTGGACACCGGAGCAACGAGAACGATTGTGCGGCCGGATTTTATCACGGATGGAGTTGAGCCTATGGAAGGGTTCAAGTTACAAACGGCGACAGGCGACAGTGCAGCTATCAAAGGAAAGAAGGAGGTGACCATACGAATCGGGAACAATGGTTTTCGACATGAAGTTCTGGTTGCGGATATTATGGATGAGGTCATCCTGGGAATGGACTTCATGAAACGAAATGGATTCATATTGGATTTTGGACGGGGAACATTGGTCTACGGTAATGTCGAACTGCCTTTGGAACTGAACAACGGGGAGGAGCCGATCGTAAGGAGGATAACATTGGATCATTGGACGAAGCGACCACCACACTCGGAAACGGTTGTTTGTGGGAAATTGGATGGAGGAACTGGAACACGACGAAGTAACGGATTATCAAAGAAGATAGAAACTAGATGGGAGGGACCGTACAAGGTCAGAACTAACGACGTGATCTATAGGATCCAAAGAGGAGTACGAGGAAAACCCAAGGTTAAACACCTGGATAGACTGGCGTTCTATAGAGGAAGAGATCTGGATCCTGTTCGGGACGAACAGGTTTGGGCGGAGGGTAGTGTCACGAATCACAGATGTCACCTGTGATAATTGAAAAGAAAATTATAACAGTAGGGATTACCCTGTAACCAAATGTTTACACATACGAACAAAGTAAAAAGAAATAATGAAATAGGCGGAGCGAACCAAATACGACGCAACGAAAATTCGAGAAGTGTAGAGAAGAAAAATAATGGAATGTTCTACAAGCCTTTGCGTCGTATAAATACGTGTAGACATTTGAGTTACGGATCAGTTCAATTTTGAATTTTGAAGTGTTAATATCGGGAAGTGAAAATAATAGTGAAAGTGAAGTGTTAAAATAATAGTGGTGATAAATATTGTGTAAAATAATAGTGAAAATAAATATTAGTGAATTATTTGTGAAATAGTTGTGTAATTTTTGTGGGAAATAAATTCAGTTAAAATTTAATCTTTGCGAGTTTAATATTCACAATCCAGTGATCGAACCGGATAAAATTATTAGAATAACCACTCGGCGAAATCGTAACAATACTATAAAGTAATCGTATAAAATGTAAGCCCAACATGGAAAAATTTTCAGATGGCAGCATTAGCAAATTGACAAAAAATTTAAAATGAAAAATACTGCAAACAATAATATGCATGTCAAAATAAAAATTTTAACAGCAAAACTATCAAAAAGCCGTAACTAAATTTAGAGTTTTCGTTTCAAAAAAGACTAAAAAATCGAAACTTATTATTCTTCGGGTATTTAAATATAGATTAGCAACTGTCACGAATCACAGATGTCACCTGTGATAATTAAAAAGAAAATTATAACAGTAGGGATTACCCTGTAACCAAATGTTTACACATACGAACAAAGTAAAAAGAAATAATGAAATAGGCGGAGCAAACCAAATACGACGCAACGAAATTTCGAGAAGTGTAGAGAAGCAAAATAATGGAATGTTCTACAAGCCTTTGCGTCGTATAAATACGTGTAGACATTTGAGTTACAAAACAGTTCAATTTTGAATTTCGAAGTGTTAATATCGGAAAGTGATAAAAAGTGAAGTGTTAAAATAATAGTAGTGATAAATATTGTGTAAAATAATAGTGAAAATAAATATTAGTGAATTATTTGTGGAATATTTGTGTAATTTTTGTGGGAAATAAATTTAATTGCAATTTAATCTTTGCGAGTTTAATATTCACAATCCAGTGATCGAACCGGATAAATTATTAGAATAACCACTCGGCGAAATCGTAACAATTGGTGACAGCGGCGGGATTGTGAATATCCAAAATGAAATTATTGGACTTGAAAGTGGCAGATTTGAGAAGGAGTTGGGGCTACGGAATCTACCAACTGCGGGCAACCGAAATGAGTTGCAGTTGAGACTCCGTACAGCTTTGTTGGAAGATAATGTTGACCCAAATCAACATGAATTTAATTTTGGGGCACCGGATTCAACCGAAATACAAGCGGTTGAAGTAACAACAGAATCAACGACCAGAGCGGAAGATCAGAATGTCGTCGTTAAAGAAACTACTCCAACAACATCTGGAGGTTTCGATATGCGGCAACTAATGGCCGCAATGCAGCAGATGATCGGTGGCCTTGAAGGAAAAATGACAAGCGGCCAAGAAAGATTGGAGGCGTAGATGCGAGCCGATCAAGAAAGATTGTTGGCGGAACAGGAGGTCATGAGAACCGGTCAAGAAAACATTATCGAACGGTTGGAGCAGCAGGAAAAATGTGTCAACGAGAAATTTCGAGAGCTTTCCGTTACGCTGAACACAAAAGTTGACACAGTGAAAATAGAAATGAAGCGTAAACTGGAGGAGTTTGAATCTCGCAGTCTTCAGCAATCTGAGGTGGCAGATCAGAGAATCATGAAGATTGAGAAAGAACTGATGGATTTAAGAATCAACGGCAGTGCTCAAGTTACTCGACCAACCAGCTCAATAAAATTCAAGCCACCAACATTTGACGGAACCACACCATTCAACATCTTCAAACTCCAGTTTGAAATGGCGGCCACAAGGAATGGTTGGTGTGAAGAGGATCGGGTAGCAGCATTAATAGTGGCGCTAAAGGGAAGTGCTGCGGAACTACTCCAAATCGTGCCGGAATACGAACGAGAGGATTACGGCAAAATCATGTTGGCTCTGGAGCGCAAATACGGAGGTGGGACGATGTCAGCGGGTTGGAGAGACGCTTCAAGAATATGCAGCTGATATAGAGCGGTTAGTGCACCTCGCCCACTACAACATGGCAGGAGAATACACGGAGCGGATCAAGATCGACGCTTTTACCGATGGTATACGGGATCCGGATACGAGACGTGCTGTTGTATTGTCTCCAAAATCATCGTTCGCGGAAACCATCGCGTGTGCATTAACCAACGAGACTGCAAACAACATCATCAAACCAGCAGTCAAGATACGTCGTGTGGAAGTGGAACCAGCAATCAGTCACAAACAGGGCAATAACATCAGACCAGCAGATAACTGGCGGACCACGAGATTCCGGGATGGAACTAGTAAAATCAGATGTTGGGTTTGTGACAAAATAGGACACATCTCAAGGGAATGCTGGGAGATAAGGCGCAAACGGGCGAGAACACCATCGCCAATGTACCGAAGGCCACCGGAGGAAAGAAAAGCAGCAGCCGAGGAGGAACGCCAAACAACAACGAAGGCGTTAAACGAGTAAGAGTCAGCTTTGAGGAGCAAAAGCTGACTCCCACAACCAAATGCTCCATAACCTTCATCCCATTTTTCCAGATTGGCAAAAGGTGGTGATAGCTTGATGGTGAAAGGCGAAGTAGAGGGACGATCCAGTTTGATAACATTGGACACCGGAGCAACGAGAACGATTGTGCGGCCGGATTTTATCACGGATGGAGTTGAGCCTATGGAAGGGTTCAAGTTACAAACGGCGACAGGCGACAGTGCGGCTATCAAAGGAAAGAAGGAGGTTACAATACGAATCGGGAACAACAGTTTTCGACATGAAGTTCTGGTTGCGGATATTGTGGATGAGGTCATCCTGGGAATGGACTTCATGAAGCGAAATGGATTCGTATTGGATGTCGGACGGGGAACATTGAGCTACGGTAATGTCGAACTGCCTTTGCAACTGAACAACGGGAAGGAGCCAGTCGTAAGGAGGATAACATTGGATCATCGGACGAAGCTACCACCACACTCGGAAACGGTTGTTTGGGGGAAATTGGATGGAGGTCCTGGAACACAAGGGTTGTGGGTTGTGGAAGCCAACAGTGACGAGATACAAACCAAAGAAATTATCATCGGAAAAGCTTTGGTTAAACCGGATTGTGACTTTAGAGTTCCGATAAGGGCTCTGAATTTATCGGATGTGACAAAAACAATTAAAAAGGGAACTATCATCGGCCGAGGTGAGGAAGTATCCACCATTATAAAATGCGAGGAGGCGAATCCGTGTGTAAAGGCCAAGGACCAACGACAACGGACAATAACGGAGGAACTAACACAGAAATGGACGGAACAATTAACGCCAAAAGAAAAACAAGCAGCAAAGGAGTTGCTTCAAAAATATATGTCCATTTTCTGTGGGGCACCGGAAGATAATGGCAGAACAAATATGGTTAAACACCGGATCGACACAGGAACATCAACACCTATTCGACAAGCGCCAAGAAGGTTACCATTGGCTAAGCAAGCAGTGGTGGATAAGATGATAACTGATATGCAAACATCGGGAGTAATTGAGCAGTCAACGAGTCCATGGAGTTCACCAGTTGTATTGGTGGAAAAGAAGGATGGAAGCATGAGATTCTGCGTTGATTATCGGAAGCTCAACACAGTTACCAAGAAGGATAGTTACCCATTACCAAGGATCGACGACACATTGGATACATTGGCAGGAGCACGGATGTTTTCAACATTGGATTTGCAGAGCGGCTATTGGCAAGTGGAGGTCGCAGACGAAGATAAGGAAAAGACAGCGTTCAGTGTGGGCAATGGATTATGGCAATTCAATGTCATGCCATTTGGACTTTGTAACGCCCCTGCGACTTTCGAACGGCTAATGGAACGTGTACTTAAAGGACTCCACTGGAAAACATGCCTGGTATATTTGGACGACATCATCGTTATGGGCAAGAACTTCAATGAACATCTAGAAAACCTGGAGGAAGTATTCGAAAGAATCCAATCAGCAGGATTGAAGTTAAGTCCGAAGAAATGTGTACTGTTCCGGGATGAAGTCAAATATTTGGGACACAAAATAACAACAAGCGGCATTCATACAGATGAAGACAAGATCTCCGTCGTAAAGGATTGGCCAAGACCGCAGAATTTACATGAACTAAGGAGTTTCATCGGACTATGCACATATTATCGACGATTTGTGCCAGGATTTGCCAACATTGCAAGAAGTTTACACGAGCTGACACAGAAGAACAAGCCGTTCCAATGGAGTGATGAACACGAGGAAGCGTTCAATGAACTGAAGCAGCGATTATAAAGCACCATTGCTTTCGTATCCGGTTCCGAATAAACGTTTTATTTTGGATACGGATGCAAGCAATTATGGCTTGGGAGGAGTGTTGTCACAGGAAATCGATGGACAGGAACGTGTCATCGCATATTATTCAAAGATCTTATCGAAGCCAGAACGGAACTACTGTGTAACAAGAAGAGAATTGTTGGCCATAGTGAAATGTGTAGAACATTTCCGGAAATACCTCTATGGCCAATCATTTCTGCTAAGAACGGATCATGGCGCCTTGACATGGCTACTTCAGTTTAAGAATCCCGAAGGACAAGTAGCACGGTGGATTGAGCGATTGGGGAGTTTTGTCTACGAAATCCAACATAGGAAGGGAAGCGCTCATGGAAATGCGGATGCGTTGTCCAGACGACCATGTCGAGTGGATTGTAAACATTGTGGACGGGTGGAAAACAAGGAAAACATCGTGGATATCAGACTAATGAAAGTGTTGCCAGCTGATGAATGGACCAACGATGTTATCTCCAAAGAGCAACGGGAGGATCCAGATTTGGCAGTAATTATCAAATTCATGGAGGAAGAACATCGTCCCACATGGAGTGATATTGCGGATAAAGGCCCAACTATCAAGGCTTATTGGGCCCAATGGGATAGTTTAACCATGGAAGACGGCTGCTTAAAGCGAACATGGGAGAGCTCCGATGGCAAGACAAAGCAATCGTTGGTAGTAGTACCGAGGAGCAGGATGGTGGAAATATTGGAGGAATACCACGGAGGAACAAGCGGAGGTCACCTAGGAATCAACAAAACGTTAGCCAAGGTACGTGAAAGATTCTACTGGGCAGGATGTAGACAGGCAGTGGCTGAATGGTGTCAAAAGTGTGACCAATGTATGGCAGTGAAAGGACCGGCAAAGAAGAGCCGTGGAGCGATGCAACAATATAATGTGGGAGCACCATTTGAGAGGATTGCCATAGATGTTGCAGGACCATTTCCAACCAGCGATAGTGGCAACAAATATGTTTTGGTAGTAATGGACTACTTCAGTAAGTGGCCAGAGGTATACCCGATTCCAAATCAGGAAACAACCACAATCGCCAATGCAGTGATATACAATTGGATAAGCCGTTATGGGGTACCAATGGAACTGCATTCCGACCAAGGGCGGAATTTTGAATCGGTTGTCTTCCAGGAGATGTGCCAGTTACTGGGAATTAATAAAACGCGGACAACACCTTTCCACCCACAGTCTGATGGCATGGTGGAGCGTTTCAATGCCACATTGGAGGAGTTTATAGCCAAAACAGTGGATAAAAACCAGCGGAATTGGGATCAAGGTATTCCATTGTTTTTAATGGCTTATCGATCGGCGGTGCATAACACAACAGGAGTAACACCAGCGACAATACTTTTTGGCAACAATTTAAGACTACCAGGCGATCTCAAATTCGGAGCGGTTCCATCATCAGCTAAATGTGGACAAGCATATGTGGACAACTTGAAAGAGGAGATCAACAACATACACGAATTTGTCAGAGAGAAAATCAAATTGTCAAGTGATAAAACAAAGGCTCGGTATGATGTACGAGCAAACAATAAAGGATTTGACGAGGGTCAATTGGTATGGCTTCACAACCCACAACGTAAGAAAGGGTTATCGCAAAAATTACAACCTGGATGGGAGGGACCGTACAAGGTCATAACAAAAATAAATGATATGATCTATAGGATCCAAAGAGGAGTACGAGGAAAACCCAAGGTTGTACACCTGGAACGACTGGCGTTCTATAGAGGTAGAGGTCTGGATCCTGTTCGGGACGAACAGGTTTGGGCGGAGGGTAGTGTCACGAATCACAGATGTCACCTGTGATAATTAAAAAGAAAATTATAACAGTAGGGATTACCCTGTAACCAAATGTTTACACATACGAACAAAGTAAAAAGAAATAATGAAATAGGCGGAGCAAACCAAATACGACGCAACGAAATTTCGAGAAGTGTAGAGAAGCAAAATAATGGAATGTTCTACAAGCCTTTGCGTCGTATAAATACGTGTAGACATTTGAGTTACAAAACAGTTCAATTTTGAATTTCGAAGTGTTAATATCGGAAAGTGATAAAAAGTGAAGTGTTAAAATAATAGTAGTGATAAATATTGTGTAAAATAATAGTGAAAATAAATATTAGTGAATTATTTGTGGAATATTTGTGTAATTTTTGTGGGAAATAAATTTAATTGCAATTTAATCTTTGCGAGTTTAATATTCACAACCCAGTGATCGAACCGGATAAATTATTAGAATAACCACTCGGCGAAATCGTAACACAACCATTAAAAAGGTTATATCAAAGCGTATCGCTTCGAAGAGCATGAACCCTCTAAATAAATTTGTGAAGTCTCACCTAAGCGAAACCAAAACGTAATGTAATCGAAATGTTATTTTCAATGCTATATAAATACTGCACTCATACTTCTACAATTTTTATTTTTACACATATTCACATCGTAATTTATATTTTGAGTAGCCATTTTTTTTTTTTAAATTATAATATGAAATGTTCCTCTCGTATTATATTTTCCTGTGCTTTTATTATAATAATACAATTTTTAAAATGTTTAGTTTTAAATAATTATTTTAAAATAAGATAAATGTGACGATTCCAGTGAAAACGATTGTGGGTTGAATATTACAGATACGAGTTCATCTGACAAGTTAGATGCATTTAAAAATTTAAATATTGCCAATGATATAAATATATATTATATAAATATAAATTAATAAAATATAATTATAAATAAAATTTGTGATTTTTATTTTAAAATGGGAATGTTTCTACCTGAAGTTCAAATTCTTTGGCCGAATACATACAGTACGTAAAATATTCTCTTGTAAACGTTACGCTTTCACTTTGTCTCTACTCTCTATAAAAAAATTAAAGTAAAAACGACTCGATTTTGTTTCGAAAACATTACTTGTTTGATGAAAAAGCGAACTACTACTACATTCACACTTTTAAATTAGTTCGCTTTCATTTTAATTTTCATACGCCAGGTGAAACTAAATCATAACGTTTTTGCTTCGTCAAGGTGTTATGTTTGCGAACTCCTTCTTATATAAACGTCTTCGCTTGCGTTACATTTACGTTTCGCAAAGTTTAGAGGGAGATATGTTTTTATTGAAAACACTAAACTGAGCAAATAGATACCACAAAGTTTTGACATTAGATGAGCTGTCAAAATACATCGCGCTATATTTTGTAACGCTAACATAAAATAAAACAAAGTTTTCAAAACCGTAATAATGTCTTCTGTACAAGAAAGATTACAACTTAAACGTGTTCCATTAGATAAATGGTCAGTCCAAGAGCAGTTATGCTTGGCCTCAGCCGTAGCATGCAGTGGAGATCAAAATTGGATGTCTGTTAGTCGTTCATTAAAAATGTTGTGTTCTTCAAACCGACCAAGTGATTGGTTTTCTCAAAAGTCCTGCGCTGCACAATATGGAAAATTATTAGAGAATGTTGAAACGCCGAAAAGGAAAAAACGCACCATATCTGAACGTGATAATGCAGCTGTAGAAACACCCAGTGAACTGATTTTACGAAAGTTAACAGTGGAACGTATTACGGAATTAAATAAAATGATATTAGATGAACAGCAGCAATATTCTAAATGTAAAGAAGACATTATCGAAGTACAATCAGCTGATGAAAGTAAATTAAAAGAAATATGGAATCAAATAGAGATCGAAAACAAACTAAAAGAGAGAGAACGAATACAACATTCACTGTGGTTAAAAGAAAGAGAAGAACGAAAACTTGAGAAAGAACGAGCATGGCGGCCAAGCAGTGCTAGTGCTACCTTAAGTAGTATTTCTCAACCTGAAACTTCAATAACTAGTTCATTATCTTCTAAAATACTTCAATCGAATTCACAAATTTCATCCGATACATTAAAACCATTGTTATCATTAAAAATCAAAACAGAAGAATCAATAGATATTGACGAATCTTCATATATATCGACAACCAAACCAGGAACATCTCCTCTTCTAACATCTCTCTTAAAATCTCCATCTCAAGCGCCGATTTGTTCAATAACAACGAACACAATCAATGTTCTTACAACTGTAACTTCACAATTTCCATCTACCTCAGCCAGAAATGCTACCTCTACCATAACAAACTTATTAACTTCAAATATAATCCCTGGAACACCAAGTATTGAATTAAAATCTTCACTATCAATGGCATCAAAGGAGTCTGGCTCATCGGAGATACCATCGAAAACTACTAATGTAATTAAAAGGGAGATCAAGAAAGAAGACGAAATCCTACCATTCACCGATCTTACAGTTGAATCGCCATCGTCGAATGGTAATGATTCTGGTAAAGATGATGATCAACAATTAATGGAAGTGTTTAATGGATTAATTCCCGATAATATTGATGAATTAGCTGATATACTAACTCAATCTAATGCTATCATTTCTCTCAGTCCTGAACTTCTAGAAGAGGGTTCAATTTTAGGTAATGTTGATTCATTGATTGATCCACATGAAGATATCGAACAAGATTCAAACGTGAAAAAAACACCTGAAAAAAAAATTGTTAAAATGGTAAATTCTAAATTTCACATAGAAATTAAAAAAATCGAGGATACAATCAAAAATGAATGGATTGATGAAGAAAAACCAGTAAAATATAACGAGGAAACAAATAAATTAAATATTGAGAAACTAGATGAAACTGTGAAAAATATCCAGGAACAGGAACCAAACAGTTCAACTACTCCGAATGAAACCAACCCAATTGCAGAAGAAGAAAAAAGTAATTTTTCAAAAAACATAAATATTAATACTCATCTGTATATTTCAAACGATGAAACACAAATAAACAAATTTGAAAATCAACCAGATAGAGATGTAACCCAACCACCTTCTCCACAATCATCTGAAAATGACATTATGATAATTGAGGATAATACGCCTCCAGCAAGCGAACAAGATTATAAGGATGATTCTAAAACGCATCCAGAAATAAATTTAAAAAACGACGTGTCAATGTCTGAAAGAAATACAAAAGAAGAAAATATGGACATAAATATAGAAATTATGGAAGAATCTAAAATCATAATCGAAGTAATTGAGGAGATTGATCAAAAAGAGAGTAAAAAGATTGACTGGGAAACCGATCTTAAAGTTGACGATTCCCACGTAAAAACGAAAAAATCCGAGCAAAATATAATTGAAATGGACGTTAAATCGACTCAAAGTTCAATTGATAAATTAGAAGATATTAATTTTAAAGATGTTAAAGAAGACATACAGATAATTGAAGATGATGGTAAAGATATTCAAGAAATTAGCCAGTCAATATCGCTAATCGATACGGATGATGACTCTCCTATTGAGGTAATTAAAGAGGATAAAATTGGGAAACAAAAACGGGACTATTCACGGAAAAAATTAGACAATCAAAAAGTTGAGGACAACAGTATCGACGAATTAAATAAAGGTGGTTTAAGTTTACGATTGAAATTAAAAGAACGTGATCGCTCAGAAAGTCCTTTCGTATTAGACGATGACAATGATGATATACCCAGAACGCGTCGAAGATATTCATCTACACCAAACATTGATTCAATCCCTAACTCTCCAGCATCATCTACCGCTACCATTGACGATCGTGACTACAAACTTTGGAAAAAGTCGATACTTATTGCATTAAACAGAATACAAATGCATAAACATTCTTCGATATTCCAAAAATTAGAAGATCAATACTCGAATTACAAAAAAACTATTTTACGCCCACTTGATCTGTTTGTTATTAAAAAGAATATCGAAACCGAAGTTATACGTTCGACAATCGAATTCCAGCGAGACATAATGCTAATGTGCAATAATTTGTTATTTTTAAATACAAATATGTATCTAACTGTTAAAGAATTTCTTCAAGATGCTCTAAATACAATCGATTCTATGTTCGAATGCACGAGAAAAGATGAAAAAATTGGTTTGAGTGGAGGAAGTACCGGAGGGAGTTCTACTAGTAGTAATTTAAATCAGTCACAATCTTCAAGTTCCTCCTTATTCTCAACATCGGGGAAAGGAAGGGGTGGACGAAAAAGTTCCAGAATGTCCAATGTATAGTTTATTTGTAAAATTGACCTAAAAGTGAGTTTTGTATAACTAATTTTTAATATTTTATAATTAAAGAATAAAATTAGTTTTAATTACGGATACGAAAGACTTAAGAAAAATAAATATCTTACAATAAAAATTGAACTATTATTTAATTCTATTTAATATAAATGTACAAGTATATTTAAGAAATATAAAGTACTATTATATAGCGTAAAGTTGTTTTCTCGTCCACTGTTTTTAGTGTTATATCAAAGCCATCTGGATCAATCAAGATCGCTTTGGTTATATTTACAGATTCTGGAGCTGACAGGAATTGGATAGTAGTGGCTGTATATGTTTTGTATTCTATCTTGCCCGTTTGTGACTATTTGCCTTAGCAGACGTATTGTAGTCTGTATTATCTTCGAGAGCTTTAAGTATTTTAATTTCTGTAGTTCTTGGCATATTTTAATTAAATCTATCATATTTTAATTAATTACGTCATCCATTTCAGTGCTTGTTGGTAACGACGCCATCACAAATACTGCACACTTCTTCATCATCATTAGACGCCACCTTTCCTTAGTCCATTTTTTTAAAAAATCACATACTAATGCAAACAAAAAAATTGAAAAGATTTGATTAAACATGGAGCAACATCCTTATTATTTCTATACCAATTTTTGAGAAAGAAAGATGTAGTTAATTGTTATAATTATAAAAAAAAAGTATTGTTATCCTGATTGTTGAAATTCATATTTAGAATTCCTCGTGACTTATTCCACTTAAAATTCAATCAAATAAAAATTCCATTCAAAATATTCCTTATAGTGGAATTTTAATTTTTTATATATCATAAATATATTTCGGCAAACAAGTTGCCATATTCAGTATTTATTATGAGAGTTCATAATAAATAAAATTCCATTATAAGGAATATTTTGAATTAAAATATCAAATTTTTATTTGATTGAATAGTGTTATCCTCCCAACATATGTTATTGATGTTCCATCGTCGTCCTTTAAAAACCATTCGATTATTCAGTCGAACCTCGGATCTGGCTGCTGTCCGATTGCTTGCCTTCTACAGTATTTTCGATGGCAGATTAATTGTATGATATTGGTGTTTACAGTTCTTCTTACCAACCAGCATAAGTTATATTTTATCTAATACTGAATCCAGTACGCCTTTATTGTTAGAGTTATATCGGCCTTTTTGATTATAAATGGTTGGTGCATCATTTTAACAAAAAAGTTATTACTGCAAAACCATATCCTTCCTTTATCCTTCATACCTTCGTTTTTTGATACCTTCCGCATCTGTCGAATGTTAAGTCCATTCAGATACTATATATGTATCACAATTCACACTATAAATCCTCTTAATGAATCTCAAACTATTTTCAAAACACTTATATGGAAAAAGTTGAAAAAGAAAATAAATGTTATAAAACATTAATTTATGTAGGTTCATATATGTATAGTAATCAAAAGCAGATGTATCAACTATATATAATCTTAATGTTCACAAAATGAATGTAGCTTACGGAGCATCTCCATTGAAAATATTTTTCAGAAATGTATGAAACAGGTTTGTGAAAAATTGTGTGGTATAGGATGATTTACACTTGTACCAGTTTAGGAGATTCAGAAATATCCCGTCTGGACCTGGCGTTTTAATTTTAAGAAGAACCGATGTTCCATCGGATTCTAGCTTTTCTCGCCACCTTTTCCTCTAAGTTCCAATCACTGAAACTTGGTAAGGTTATCCACTTTCTCGCAGAAAAATCTACATTTCCATGTTTTATCACTTAGGATACATTTCTTGTACTATCTTTGTAAAGATTTGAACAAGTTCTAATCTTTTGTTATACCGATTTTCATGGATTTCTTGAGACGTTTTCTTGTCTGCTGCCTCAGTCTGTCCAGTTCCCTGGTCCACCATGAAGTCCCTGTTCTTTTAGGCTTGCTAAGAAGACAACTCTCTTTAGACACTGATTAGTGTTTCTTCAAGCTCCTCAGCTGTCGTCCGCACTCTCTGATTTTAATTGCTTAAGATAGAAATAATTAGCTGAGGTGGACTCTATAAAGTTCTCAATCAGTGTTTCTTGGGTTCCTAAATTCTCGAATTTAAGGTTTATAGCTGGTAATAGAGAAAAAGATGTATATTCAGAGGAGGTAACGTCATCATAGAATTTTCTAGATTAGACTACGTGATGCAAGAGTAATAATAATAACTGCGTTGAGAATCTAGGGTAAGTTTACTGTCCACATTTAAGATGATAGGTCAGACGCAGATAGATGTTCCAGGAGGGAAATACCTCTTAAGATATATATCGGATTTGCAATAATAATTAGGATATTATTACGGTTTGCGTACTCTATGGCTTTGATAAATTCTTGAGTAGGAGAATGAAGCTCCGTATTACATGGGAATTAAATAAAGATCACTAGAATTTATTTTATTTATAATTTAAGTATTTAAATAAACATCACTAGAATTCTAATACCTTGTTGCTTTACTTTAACGACGACTGCTGACATTGCAACAAATTTCATTTCAACAAATTATCATTATTAATTTTATTACATTTATTTAACAAAAACACTACAGGATCTAGGTTCGAGCAGGTATCACTTATTCACTTACCAGGTAAGTGGTAAGTCCTATTTTTGCGTCCTTCTTAGCTCTTTTTTGCGTCCTTCTTAGCTCTTAGCTCTCTTTTAGCGAAGAAGGGTTTTAAAACAAATGTTTCTAATTTCTAGCCAGGTTCGTTATCGGCACGGTACGGTTGACATCTTATCCCGGTCAAGTTGTAAAATGATTGTTGAAAGATATTTGTTATTTAGGCAATCTCAAATTCATACTTTTTATAAATTTTTAATTAATTAAATATACAATGGAATATTTAAAAATTAAGAAATTAGTAAGTTCGGTCGCATATGCCTGATGAGATGGATTTGATCTTTTCGATCACACAACAAATCTATGACGTCATCAGATCGAAACCCTTCTAGCGAAACGAACATTACAGATCACAAACAAGATAGCTGTGAATCAATACCACTCTGTGGAGTTCTGGTTAAACTCCCATCATTATCTGTCACTATTACAGCACCCAGCATCATTAACATTATTCGACATTGGTGACCCCGACGACTCTGTTTAAGACTTAGTACGTCAATAACCTTCTCAATACCCGACCTCTCAACATTTTCAAGTTCAACAATTTAGCACACATCACCCTCCTGCCAAACCCGGATTCTAAAATTACAGCAGTCTGTACCCAATACAATAACAATCGCAGTCGAAGGCGGGAAATCACTTTCGGGTGGGGGTGGAGGATTAATGTGGCGTTCACAACATAGTACAAACAGTAACAAAAAATTGAAATACAATGAACAATCACGCCACAATAGAAAATCACAAAAATAATCGAAAAAAGATTTCGCTTCAAATTCTGTAATTCGCTTGAACTGTTGCAACCTCACATAGTAACGAAATGCAACATATATCAACCTATATCTACAAACTTTTGTATTTCCAAATCTTGAAATATAAATTCCTGCTTTTTATGCATGCAATCTTGCATTTCAAATCATTACAAAATCTTGCATTCTCCTCAATCTTGCACAATTTCCCGTACATTTATAAAGTTATAAACCCAACATAGCAACCAAAAACTCAAACGTTATTAATATAAACTTAATAAACAATCACCATATAAATATATGATAATTGTTTTTTATAAACAAGATTACCTTAAAATCGATCAAATATTGACATTTATTAAAGGGTTTATACCGCAAACGACTATAACTTCTGCGATAGTTAGAATACGGAAATATATAAATATACTGTTTTAGTTACGTACGTGATTTTTTGTACAACGTCTATGACAAAGTTTATGTTTTAATACAAGTTGTAAGGGTCGATTGGGAAACACAGCATAAGGAGATGTACAGATTTATATTCTAAACCAACATTGTAGCTACACACAAAATCTTATTTAACTTAAAATTTCAGGTTTTACAATAAATATGTATAAACGTGTAATCACACTTTAATAATATTATTAGTAATATAAGATTGAAAAAGTACAAACTTGAGCCAAAAATGAGGAAAACTTATTAAGATTACCTAAGACGGACGACAGTCTCAATTTTATTATAAAACAACACAGAAACGTGCAGCATACAATACAGAAAATTTGTATTATGTAAAAGTTGTCTCGACACATATTGGCGGCAGGCAAATAGGCACCCAATCTCTCTCAATAACAGCACTATATTAGTACTTTTAAAAAGGACCAAATGGAGCCAAAAAATAAAAATATAAAAATTGCGAGTTATATATTAGTACATATGCATATATGTGAGAAAAAGATAATATATTGAAGTTATGTCAGAATTTTGAAATAACAGAATTTTAATAAGTCTAATACTTGCTAAAAATGTATTAAACTTTTTAAAATTTCTGAGTGATAAACAAACCCCGACTGTTAATTGTTTAAAAATAAGTTTTTATTTTAATATTAGTGAAATAAGTAAGAACTTTCTCTTCTCCGAACACGATGAATTTTTCTTTTCTTGTTACAAATCAAAAGAGAACATAAAATAAAAAAATAAAAATTAACAATGATATTCGTATGAAATTTCAAGAGCTACCTAATACAAATAATATCAATTATATTTGCCGCCAAAAATATTTATTTCATTCATTATAATTTGTATGCTGTTTTGATATTTCGCTCACGCTCTCATTTCTCTATACACACTCTTTCATTTTCATGAATTTTCATGGCTAGTAGAATCTGGTATTGGTAGAATCCTTAAACTATTGCAAATATACATATGAACGAATATGTACATAAAGAGAGGGAAGACTTTTCATTTTTATCTTCAATGATTTTTTACTTTTATTTTGTTTTATGTTTATCTCGTCCAACTTGCCAATATCAACACACAAAATATTTTATAAATTATGTCGCAAACTATATTTTTTCAGTTTGTCAAAATACAGCAAATGGATTAGAAAAAAAATGTTATAACTTTTTTATTTAAAATGAATTTTTTTTCATTCTTATAAATTAAAGATTTTGTTGTATTATTAACTTAATTTTAAATTAAAATAATTAATTTTAAATGATAAAATGTTTATAAAATTAATGTGTTGTCCTTATTTATTTTTAACGAATTAAAATTAGCTGAAGTGGTCAAATAAAAATTATTTTAAGAACAAAAGTATATTTATAAAAGCTAAATTACTGATTAAGGTAAGAGAATAAATATATTTAAATAAACTGCGAGCACCAATTATATTAATAAACTATCATTTCTATTTCGAAAACAAACGACTCGATTTCATTAAAATTTCAATCCTTTATAATAATTGAATTATCGTAACACATACTGTAATTTTTTCTTAGTATAAAATAAAATATATGTTATTTATTTACGAAAAATATTTTTACGATTTTATTCAATATTTGTTGTCCATACTGTGGACCAACTTATGAAATTCTAGTTAATTTTACAATTTTTATAAACCAAATTAATATATGTATATTATAAATGAAACCATCTACATATAAATGTTTTAGCCATCTATATTAATTAATTTTTGTATAACATCATTTTAACCGTTAAACTTCTTAAAATTCCTTTTGATTTAAAATCTTTTTGAATCATAAAATCATAATCATAAAAACGAAGAATTTCTGCTACGAAATAATAAAGGCGTCCCTATTCTTTGGCGACATAAAGTTATGTTGAAAAACTAATCAAGAAATAATATTATAAAAATGTGAAAACCATCATATTTATATAAGAAAAAAATTAGATTCTGTAAAAGTTCGTGTGGTTTTCTTAAATAAAATATTCGTTCTGATGGAATTCTATAATAATTTATTCATTTGTCCCTATGAATAAATTATACCAATTAGTCGTATTCTAACAGCTTTAGTTTAATTTGATTCCTAGATCAATATAATATTGGTAAAAGAATGTTGCTAAATGTTTTTAATTCAGATAAAAACAACTAGTTTAAAATAGCTCAACAAGTTGTGACTACAAGTTTAATTTCAATATAATGAATATAAGAAAACTTATAATTTAAAAAATGCTATTGCTAGTATATTAGTTAGTTATTATATCCATGTTGTAATTTAATTATCATAACGGCGAATTACCTTTTGCAAATGTGAAAAACATTAATATTATATTAAGTAAATATAAATATGTTTATCTTAAAATAATAAACCTAAAATATTAAATCCGAATCAAATTTCGTGAAACGTCTTTAGTCTGTCATAAGGATTTTGTAAAATGTCAGTAATCTGTTTTAAAAAGAAGTCATGTCAATTAAGATTACACGCCATTTCCTAACGGTGTGGAAATTTTTTAAATTTTCTGCAATGTTATAGGAATCCTATGGTAATTTCTAGTTCGACCAATATCATGCCTTTCGTGGGATTGTTCTAGAAGGCCATATATATGTTCTTCTAGCAAATAAATGGGTTTCATTTTTCTGATTGTAAACCGAGTTTGAGCTTCATTATATTTCGTTACTCAACAGGAAGACGACACTTCTCATTAGACCAATAATTTTTGGGCTCAGTTTTCACTATACCGAAAGTTTGATTGGCGACATCGACCACCATGATTTTCGATACTTCCCAGTTCAGACTGCTAATGAGACCGCATAATGTTTTTGCTGATAAGATGTTGATATTTTCGTTGCGTTTCTTCATTTATCAGACCTTCACAGAAGAGTCGCGTTGTATTTTTCAGTGTCTTCCCTGACTTGTACGGAAACTTTCATTGTAGCTTTGCACTGACCAGGTAATGGTCACTGTCTACGCATTTGGTTGAAGACCGATACGATCTCACATCTGGGGCAGTTTTGAAATTAACACATGGTAAATTTGGCATCAGAATGTTTTATATGGTTGTATTCGTTTTTTCAATTTTGGATGTTTTTGTGCGGAGAAAAACACACAGAAAGAACACAGTTTAGTGTCAAGAGTACGAATCTATATTATTACATAAGTTGGTCTGGTTTCTTCCAGCTATAGCATTAATGTCACCAACCACCGAGAGATCCTGCCGATACTCTTTCATTCATGTCTTTTGGTGTAATTTTGATTGTGATCGGATCTTTTATAAAAAGATCCGGTCACAACCAAAATACTATCGCGGATCAATGATAAACAAATTTAAATAATTCATACATGTGATATAAGGCCAGGTTGAAATGCGCCAGGTTTACTAAGCTTATGAACTTTTCACGTGTGGATCCTTAATCTGGGAACATAAGCTTGTTGTTATCAGGTGGTTCACAATTTTGTTAACATTTTTACGAAACTATGTTTTTACGAATACCCAGTGATCTTATCAGATTTATTCGCCCCCAGCCCCCCCCCCCTCCCCCTCCCATGCTAAGCTCCGGTTACTGTGCTGGTATTCTATGGACTCTATATTTGTCAGCAAATTTTAAGGTGATGGATCCATTCAAAATTAATTCTGTCAATATTCATCAAAAATATTAAGTTTTCAAATATGTCAATAGAAATTTCTCAAAGAGTATTTTGCCAACAATCGATCATCTAACGCTTTTGTTTCCTTTTCAGAATAAATCTCTTAAAACATCCAAATAATTCGAAATAAAATACAAATTTGCTGCAATGGTTCAAATCGCCTTAATAACTCTGATATTACAGAATGAATAATTAACATTTTTATCTTATAAATTCAGTCGTACCGCAGTGGTTTACTACTGCGACCGGATCTTGTAACCTTTGTCTTTGGACTGTTTATTGTTACTTGACTTTCTCTATTCTCTTAAACAACCTCTGATCGAGCCTCATGAACAATGTTTGAATGATGTCCAACGATGCCCGATTTTTACTCGACGAGGGTTGGATTTTTTGTTTCTGGTTATTCTAATAGTTTCTGTTCAATATGTATATGTCAGCGTTCACCTGGACATGATGGACCAGTTCCTCCTGTACGTTTAATTATTATCAGTTTTGACTATTACTGACTTTAGTGCGACCGAGTTATCCATTACTCGTACTGTTACCCATTCTCTTGGGTTAATTCTTGTTCTAATCCTATCGTTGACTTTTATCGGAATATTGTACTATGGCTACCTTTGTCTGCGTACATCTTCTGTTTAGTTCTCACTCGTTGCGAACATATATATCTACCTGAGGTTTTAGTAATTCTTTTAAAACTGGTAATATCGATCTTGTTGTTCTATGGTACGGACTTGAGGTTCTATGCTCGTCCATTCGTTCGAAATTGTCTAAATTCTCTTGAAGAGAATTGCGGCCCGCTGTCTGATTCTAATATCTCTGGGATTCCGTGTATCGAAAACCAATGTTGAAGTGCATCAATTACTTCAGTCCAGGATTGAGAGTTTAGTATCTCGAAATCTCTGTATCCGGAATAGCTGTATACTATAACTATGTAAGTGTTTGAATTATGTGAAAGTAGGTCGATAGCGACGATCTGAAAAGGTAGATTCGGAATAGTCTTAATATTGATCGGTGTTTTATTTTGCTACGTTGCGTTTGTTCACATACTGAACATCTTTTTATATCATTGATTACGTCTTTGTCTAGAGATTTCCAGTAGAAGCTACTTCTAATTAAACGAATCGTCGACTGTTGACCTAAGTGTCCTGCATGAGCTTGAGTGATTATTTTCTCTATCTGTGCTTTTGGAACTACCATTTTCTGTCCTTTGTATATGATGTTACCGTTTATTCAATGTTTAAATGTACCGTTTAAATGTTGAGAAATGTTTTATTTTTCGATGAACTGTGCTTTCGTTTTTTGGCCATCCGTCATTTATGTATGAAATTAGTTCTTGGTAATATGGTTCTTTATTATAATCGCTATTAGCATTAATGGTCAATGGTACGAATATATGGATTTCTATTGCCACTTCACTATCGTCATGATTAACATTTTCAATAACACGGCTTAAAAGATCTGGCATTGGTATGTCTTTTCCTTTTTTGTATATTGTTTAGGACGATACTACTAACCTCAAGCATGATTCTCTGTAATCTTGGCGAAGCAGATCCTAATGGTTTCTTGAAAATGGATTCAAGAGGTTTGTGATCTGTTTGGATTTCTAGTTCCATGCCATAGATGAACGTGTGGAATTTTTTACATGCGAATCTGATTGCCGTGGCTTCTATCTCGATTTGCGGATATCCCAATTCCGCTTTGTTTAGTGATCTACAGGCATACGCTTTTGAATGCTCGCCTTGCATTACTACAACTCCTAATGCTGATTTACTCGCATCGACCGAAAGTTTCACACGTTTATTTGTGTAAAAGTATTTCAAGACTGAGGTTGTTTTTAAAATATTTTTTAGTTTTTGAATGCTTTTTGTGCGAATCTGATTGCCGTGGCTTCTATTTCGATTTGCGGATATCCTCATTCCGCTTTGTTTAGTGATCTACAGGCATACGCTTTTGAATGCTCGCCTTGCAGCTAATGCTAATTTACTCGCATCGACCGAAAGTTTCACACGTTTATTTGTGTAAAAGTATTTCAAGACTGAGGTTGTTTTTAAAAGATTTTTTATGTTTTCGAATGCTTTTTGTTTTCGAATTGGCGCTGTTACCTCTGAGCAGTTTGGGATATATATATATATATATATATATATATATATATATATATATATATATATATATATATATATATATATATATATATATATATATATCAGTCAAATTGTTGACTGAAGTTTTGTCGAATAAGCATTTTTCTCTATTTAATTTGTATCCTATCTTCGGTATAATAATTCTATCACTTTCTTCGTCATCTCTTGGCTTCCTATCAGTGATTGATCGTGTAT
Organism: Tipula lateralis; assembly: GCA_963932295.1. Lineage (NCBI taxonomy): Eukaryota > Metazoa > Arthropoda > Insecta > Diptera > Tipulidae > Tipula > Tipula lateralis. The sequence goes on along the minus strand of OZ010738.1, from coordinate 188,070,315 downwards.
CAGTATATCGTCCATGGACACTTCAATGTTTTGAATTTTTCTATCAAGTTGGTCATTCGCTCTTCGAAAACTTCGGGTGCAGATGCTAGTTCAAATGGTAATCTAAGGCAAGTGTACCTTCCCCAAGGTGTTGCGAAAGCTAAGTATTTTACTGTTCGTTTGGTCACCTGGATTTGCCAAAATCCTTTAAGACAGTCTAATATGTTGAAATATTTAGTCCGGTTTTTTTTGTTGTGATTTCGGCGATTGCCTTTAGCGCGTAGTGACGTCTGAGAAAATTTAAGACTTGACGGATCTATGCATATTCTTAATTTTTCTTTTTGTTTTATCACGACTATAGTAGAGAAACAAACGGTGTTGGTTCCGTGATTTTTTTTATTATTCCTCATTTTACCATATCGTCCAACTGTTTCTTTCTTCATCTCTAATTGAATAGGCTATTCTACGCGGGGGTGATATAATAAATTTTGGATCTGGAATTAGGTCAAAATCGTACATAAAATCGTTTAATTTACCTACCCCTTTGAAAATGTCGTCGTCCGCTTTTAAGACTGTTTCTAATTGTGGTTCTATATAGTCACACTTTTTCACTAACCCTAAGTCGATTGCTGTATGAAACCGTATTATCGGTGTTCCTTCTTCCTAAATTATTTTAAATTTATCAATTTCTCTTCATTTCTTACCGAACACTTAATTTTTGATTCGCCTATTACTTTTATTAAATGTCCGCCATATGCTTCTAGACTTTTTGCATTCGATTGGTCAATAAGCCTAGTAGTGATTTATATAATACGTTGCACATCGCTCTACAGGCTATGCTAAAATGACCTTTTCTTTTGCAGCTGACACACATTTTATTAGTCGATCCTTCCATTTTATTAGTCGAAATATATTTGTATATATGTCTTCCGTATATCGAATATATTTTACACGAAATTGTATAGCTACTCGTGTTCCTTACTTTTGTGTATACCCTCTGGTATTATCGTTTACGTATTCTTTTATTATTTTATTTTATTAATAATAAAGGAACGAATCTTAATAAGACAACATCACCATAGAGAAAATGCAGAGTAAGGCCATAAACATTCTCTTTTAAAACTGACTTTAAATGTAAACACTACCACTTTAACTAAGTAAACTAAATATCTTCTTACTAACTTTAACTAAATGAGTACGAGTAGTTGAAAACGGAATGAGTGACCCATTAAGATGAATATCAGAAAAAGAAAACGTATCTACATTTTGTTGTAAATATTAATAGATTGTTATTTACCAGACGAATTATATAATATTCTATCTAAATTTTTCGTGAGAAAAGTATTACTTATAATAGAAGGCGGATCTAACATACTTTTTCTATAAATTTGGATAACATCAGCCAACATGTGAATCGAATGATGGAGAACGAGGATTCTATGTGGCCAACGAGTTTATGGGTGGAAATAATAAGATTAGATATTGTGATTAAACTTGTTACATCCCAAGCTAGAAATGTTAGGTAATTAATTCTAAACAAGCGAGAACACCGTACGTGCTACGACTAAAAGTACGTATGATTTGAATGAAATATTTTGTTCGATTCATAATAGATGGCGTTGTAATAGACGAAATTCAATTTTTTCAATTTCTGCTTCTTAGAACACATGGATTCGATTCTGCAATACGTTTGAAATAAAAAACATCACGTTTTCATTGGAAATACTCGAAATTCATCATCAAAACAATTTATTAATATAAATGGCAGGTGAATAAAATAATTTTGGGTTGGGTATGTAATCTCGCATTACAAAATCTCGCAATACAAAATCTAGCATTACAAAATCTCGCATTACAAAATCTCGCATTGCAAAATCTTGCATTACAAAATCTCGCATTACAAAATCTTGCATTACAAAATCTCGCATAACAATTTCCCGTACATTTATGTAATCGCGCGCGCGATTACATAAATGTACGGGAAATTGTTATGCGAGATGAAACTCAACGCCGTTTCAAGGTAAAAGTCGGAAAACGTCACGCCGGTATTTTCAAAATATTGGAAGATTTGGGAAAGGTAAGCATATTTGCAAAGGCGCAGGTCGAGAAAGTGAAATGTGGTGAAAATATACCAAAAAACAACAAAACTTATAAAAAAAACTAAAAATATAAAAAGAATAATTATGAAAAGGCTTTAAATTTAAATAACAGATTTTTTTGCAACGTATTGCCCATAATATTTTATTAAGATAGTTTTATTAATAAATTGTATTTTAAATAAAATTTTTGAATTATATTGAATGAAAAAAAATAAATAGATTATTTTTAAAAACATTAGCAAGGGTTTAATGCAAGATATTTGAAAAATAAAATGCAAAATTTTAGAAATGCGAGATTTTGGAAATGCGCAATTTTAAAAATGCGAGATTTTGTAATGCGAGATTTTAGAAATGCGAGATTTAGAAATGCGAGATTTTTAATTTTTCAAATGCGAGATTTTGTAATGCGAGATTTTATAATGCGGGATTTCGTATCGCTCCCAATAATTTTAGCTTAAAATATGTAAGTGTTCAAAATGATGGCCAGCGGTTTCAATGCACTTGTAGTAATACGCATTTCAAATAATTGTACACAACTGAGAAGTGTGTTTGGTTGAATTTCAGTTTGTTTGGTTGTGTGGTGTGGAACACAAACGTTAAATGTGATTTACAAAACTAAATAAATTGTTTTGATGACAAATTTTATTTTAAACGTATTGCAGAATCAAATGCTTGTGTTCTTAGAAAAAGAAATTGAAAAAATTGAATTTCGTCGATTACAATGCCATCTATCATGAAACGAACAAAATATTTCATTCAAATCATACGTACTTTTAGTCGTAAAATCCGTATTTGCAATAAAAAATATGGCTTCATATCTTAGTTTAAAAGTTACCCCCGCCCCACCTACAAAGCGGGGGTGGAGGACTATTTTCCTTTGCACTAATGTATTTCCCCCGCGGTATGATTAAATTTTGATTATGGACATTTTTTCTTTGGAGTGGCAATTTTTCGAGATATTTGATCGTCTCAGTTTAAAAGAAACACCCGGTATATATATATATATATATATATATATATATATATATATATATATATATATATATATAAATATATATATATTTTATCTTTTTAAATTTAAAAATATATTCAGTTGCTTAAATAAGTGTTAAATGTATAAATTTTAAAATTGATGTGTCTGATTCATATTAATATTGCAAGATTCTTTCACGCAACCTTATGTTCGGTACATGCGACATGTTCGATAATAGAATTGATATATATATATATATATATATATATATATATATATATATATATATATATATATATATATATATAATATATATATATATATATATATATATATATATATATATATATATATATATATATATATATATATATATATATATATATATATATATATATATATATATATATATATATATATATATATATATATATATATATATATATATATATATATATATATATATATATATATATATATATATATATATATATATATATATATATATATATGTATATATATATATCTTATTTTCTAAAAGTAATAAACAAAATATTGTCACGAATCACAGATGTCACCTGTGATAATTAAAAAGAAAATTATAATAGTAGGGATTACCCTGTAACCAAATGTTTACATAAACGAACAAAATAAAAAGAAATAATGAAATAGGCGGAGCGAACCAAATACGACGCAACGAAAATTCGAGAAGTGTAGAGAAGCAAATAATGGAATGTTCTACAAGCCTTTGCGTCGTATAAATACGTGTAGACATTTGAGTTACGGAACAGTTCAATTTTGAATTTCGAAGTGTTAATATCGGGAAGTGATAAAAAGTGAAGTGTTAAAATAATAGTAGTGATAAATATTGTGGAAAATAATAGTGAAAATAAATATTAGTGAATTATTTGTGAAATATTTGTGTAATTTTTGTGAGAAATAAATTTAATTGAAATTTAATCTTTGCGAGTTTAATATTCACAATCCAGTGATCGAACCGGATAAATTATTAGAATAACCACTCGGCGAAATCGTAACAATTGGTGACAGCGGTGGGATTGTGAATATCCAAGATGAAATTATTGGACTTAAAAGTGGCAGATTTAAAGAAGGAGTTGGGGCTACGGAATCTACCAACTGTGGGCAACCGAAATGAGTTGCAGTTGAGACTCCGTACAGCTTTGTTGGATGAAAATGTTGACCCAGATCAACATGAATTCAATTTTGGGGCACCGGATTCAACCGAGGTGCAAGCGATTGAAGTAACTACAGAGTCAACGACCAGAGCGGAAGACCAGAATGTCGTCGTTAAAGAAACTACTCCAACAACATCTGGAGGTTTCGATATGGGACAATTGTTGGCGGCTATGCAACAAATGCAACTTCAGACGCAACAAATGATTACCGAGCAAAGGACATTGCGTGCTGAACAAGAGCAGATGATCGGTGGGCTCAAAACCGATATTACAAGCGGACAAGAAAGATTGTTGGCGGAACAGGAGGTCATGAGAACTGGACAAGAAAACATCATCGAACGGTTGGAGCAGCAAGAAAAATGTGTCAACGAGAAGTTTCGAGAGCTTTCCGTTACATTTAACACAAAAGTCGATACCATCAAAATGGAAATGGATCACAAATTAGATCAACAAATCGAGGTGACCGATCAACGATTCCAGAAACTTGAAAAGGAGCTGATGGATCTAAAAACCAACGGCAGCGCTCAAATTTCTCGACCAACCAGCTCGATTAAATTGAAGCCACCAACGTTCGATGGGACCACACCATTCAACATCTTCAAACTCCAGTTTGAAATGGCGGCCACAAGGAATGGTTGGTGCGAGCAAGATCAAGTGGCAGCATTAATTGTGGCGTTAAAAGGAAGTGCTGCGGATCTTTTGCAAATCGTGCCGGAATACGATAGAGAGGATTACGGAAAAATCATGTTGGCTCTGGAGCGCAAATACGGTGGTGACCATCGACGGGAGTTACATCGTATGGAGTTGAAGGGACGATGTCAGCGGGTTGGAGAGACGCTCCAGGAGTATGCGGCTGATATAGAGCGACTAGTGCACCTCGCCCACTACAACATGGCAGGAGAATACACCGAGCGTATCAAGATCGACGCTTTCACCGATGGTATACGGGATCCGGATACGAGACGTGCAGTTGTATTGTCTCCAAAAGCAACGTTTGCGGAAACCATCGCGTGTGCACTAACCAATGAGACTGCAAACAACATCATCAAACCAGCAGTCAAGGTACGTCGTGTGGAAGTGGAACCAGCAATCAGTCACAAACAGGGAAACAATATCAAACCAGCAGACAACTGGCGGACAACGAGATTCCGGGATGGAACTAGTAAAATCAGATGTTGGGTTTGTGACAAAATAGGGCACATCTCAAGGGAATGCTGGGAGATAAGGCGCAAACGGGCAAGAACACCATCGCCGATGTACCGACGGCCACCGGAGGAAAGAAAAGCAGCAGCCGTGGAGGAACGCCAAACAACAACGAAGGCGTTAAACGAGTAAGAGTCAGCTTTGAGGAGCAAAAGCTGACTCCCACAACCAAATGCTCCATAACCTTCATCCCCATTTCCAGATTGGCAAAAGGTGGTGACAGCTTGATGGTGAAAGGCGAAGTAGAGGGACGATCCAGTATGATAACATTGGACACTGGAGCAACGAGAACGATTGTGCGGCCAGATTTCATCATGGATGGAGTTCGATCAATGGAAGGGTTCAAGTTACAAACGGCGACAGGCGACAATGCAGCTATTAAAGGAAAGAAAGAGGTGACAATACGAATCGGGAACAACAGTTTTCGACATGAAGTTCTCGTTGCGGATATTGTGGATGAGGTCATCCTGGGAATGGACTTCATGAAACGAAATGGATTCGTATTGGATGTCGGACGAGGAACATTGAGCTACGGTAATGTCGAACTGCCTTTGGAACTTAACAACGGGAAGGAGCCTGTCGTAAGGAAGATAAAATTGGATCATCGGACGAAGCTACCACCACACTCGGAAACGGTTGTTTGGGGGAAATTGGATGGAGGTCCTGGAACACAAGGGTTGTGGGTTGTGGAAGCCAACAGTGACGAGCTACAAACCAAAGAAATTATCATCGGAAAAGCTTTGGTTAAACCGGATTGTGACTTTAGAGTTCCGATAAGGGCTCTTAATTTATCGGATGTGACAAAAACAATCAAAAAGGGAACTATCATCGGCCGAGGTGAGGAAGTATCCACGATTATAAAATGTGAGGAGGCGAATCCGTGTGTAAAGGCCAAGGACCAGCGACAACGGAAAATAACGGAGGAACTAACACAGAAATGGACGGAACAATTAACACCAAAAGAAAAACAAGCAGCAAAGGAGTTGCTTCAAAAATATATGTCCATTTTCTGTGGTGCACCAGAAGATAATGGCAGAACCAATATGGTTAAACACCGGATCGACACAGGAATATCAACACCTATTCGACAAGCGCCAAGGAGGTTGCCATTGGCTAAGCAAGCAGAGGTGGATAAGATGGTAACTGATATGCAAACATCGGGAGTAATTGAGCAGTCAACGAGTCCATGGAGTTCACCAGTAGTATTGGTGGAGAAAAAGGATGGAAGCATGCGATTCTGCGTTGATTATCGGAAGCTCAACACAGTTACCAAGAAGGATAGTTACCCATTACCAAGGATCGACGACACACTAGATACATTGGCAGGAGCACGGATGTTTTCAACATTAGATCTGCAGAGCGGTTATTGGCAAGTAGAGGTCGCAGACGAAGATAAGGAAAAGACAGCGTTTAGTGTGGGCAATGGATTATGGCAATTCAATGTCATGCCATTTGGACTTTGTAACGCCCCTGCGACTTTCGAACGGCTAATGGAACGCGTTCTAAAAGGACTCCACTGGAAAACATGCCTGGTATATTTGGACGACATCATCGTTATGGGAAAGGACTTCAACGAGCACCTACGTAATCTAGAGGAAGTATTCGAAAGAATCCAAGCAGCTGGATTGAAGTTAAGTCCGAAGAAATGTGTATTGTTCCGGGATGAAGTCAAATATTTGGGACACAAAATAACAACTAGCGGCATTCATACAGATGAAGACAAGATCTCCGCCGTAAAGGATTGGCCAAGACCGCAGAATTTGCATGAACTAAGGAGTTTCATCGGACTATGCACATATTATCGGCGATTTGTGCCAGGATTTGCCAACATCGCAAGAAGTTTACACGAGCTGACACAGAAGAACAAGCCGTTCCAATGGAGTGATGAACACGAGGAAGCGTTCAATGAACTGAAACAGCGATTATGTACAGCACCATTGCTTTCGTATCCGGTTCCGAATAAACGTTTTATTTTGGATACGGATGCAAGCAATTATGGCTTGGGAGGAGTGTTGTCACAGGAAATCGATGGGCAAGAACGTGTCATCGCATATTATTCAAAGATCTTATCGAAGCCAGAACGGAACTACTGTGTAACAAGAAGAGAATTGTTGGCCATAGTGAAATGTGTGGAACATTTCAGGAAATACCTTTATGGTCAATCATTTCTATTAAGAACGGATCATGGCGCCTTGACATGGCTACTTCAGTTTAAAAATCCCGAAGGACAAGTAGCACGGTGGATTGAGCGATTGGGGAGTTTTGTTTACGAAATTCAACATCGGAAAGGAAGCGCTCATGGAAATGCGGATGCATTGTCAAGACGGCCATGTCGAGTGGATTGTAAACACTGCGGACGGGTAGAAAACAAGGAAAACATCGTCGATATCAGACTAATGAAAGTGTTGCCAGCTGATGAATGGACCAACGATGTTATCTCCAAAGAGCAACAGGAGGACCCAGATTTGGCAGTGATTATCAAATTCATGGAGGAAGAACGTCGTCCCACATGGAGCGATATTGCAGATAAAGGCCCAGCTATCAAGGCTTACTGGGCCCAATGGGATAGTTTAACCATGGAAGACGGATGCTTAAAACGAACATGGGAAAGCTCCGATGGCAAAACAAAGCAATCGCTAGTGGTGGTACCGAAGATCAGGATGGCGGAAATATTGGAGGAATACCACGGAGGAACAAGCGGAGGTCACCTAGGAATCAACAAAACGTTAGCTAAGGTACGTGAAAGATTCTACTGGGCAGGATGTAGACAGGCAGTGGCTGAATGGTGTCAAAAGTGTGACCAATGTATGGCCGTGAAAGGACCGGCAAAGAAGAGCCGTGGAGCGATGCAACAATATAATGTGGGAGCACCATTTGAGAGGATTGCTATAGATGTTGCAGGACCATTTCCAACCAGCGATAGTGGCAACAAATATGTTTTGGTAGTAATGGACTACTTCAGTAAGTGGCCAGAGGTATACCCGATTCCAAATCAGGAAACAACCACAATCGCCAATGCAGTGGTATACAATTGGATAAGCCGTTATGGGGTACCAATGGAACTGCATTCCGACCAAGGGCGGAATTTCGAATCGGTTGTCTTCCAGGAGATGTGCCAGTTACTGGGAATTAATAAAACGCGAACAACACCTTTCCACCCACAATCTGATGGCATGGTGGAGCGTTTCAATGCCACATTGGAGGAGTTTATAGCCAAAACAGTGGATAAAAACCAGCGGAATTGGGATCAAGGTATTCCATTGTTCTTAATGGCTTATCGATCGGCGGTGCATAACACAACAGGAGTAACACCAGCGACAATACTTTTTGGCAACAATTTAAGACTACCAGGCGATCTCAAATTCGGAGCGGTTCCATCATCAGCTAAATGTGGACAAGCATATGTGGACAACTTGAAAGAGGAGATCAACAACATACACGAATTTGTCAGAGAGAAAATCAAATTGTCAAGTGATAAAACAAAGGCTCGGTATGATGTACGAGCGAACAATAAAGGATTTGACGAGGGACAATTGGTATGGCTTCACAACCCACAACGTAAGAAAGGGTTATCGCAGAAATTACAACCTGGATGGGAGGGACCGTACAAGGTCATAACAAGAATAAATGATGTGATCTATAGGATCCAAAGAGGAGTACGAGAAAAACCCAAGGTTGTACACCTGGAACGACTGGCGTTCTATAGAGGAAGAGATCTAGATCCTGTTCGGGACGAACAGGTTTGGGCGGAGGGTAGTGTCACGAATCACAGATGTCACCTGTGATAATTAAAAAGAAAATTATAATAGTAGGGATTACCCTGTAACCAAATGTTTACATAAACGAACAAAATAAAAAGAAATAATGAAATAGGCGGAGCGAACCAAATACGACGCAACGAAAATTCGAGAAGTGTAGAGAAGCAAATAATGGAATGTTCTACAAGCCTTTGCGTCGTATAAATACGTGTAGACATTTGAGTTACGGAACAGTTCAATTTTGAATTTCGAAGTGTTAATATCGGGAAGTGATAAAAAGTGAAGTGTTAAAATAATAGTAGTGATAAATATTGTGGAAAATAATAGTGAAAATAAATATTAGTGAATTATTTGTGAAATATTTGTGTAATTTTTGTGAGAAATAAATTTAATTGAAATTTAATCTTTGCGAGTTTAATATTCACAATCCAGTGATCGAACCGGATAAATTATTAGAATAACCACTCGGCGAAATCGTAACAATATAAAGTGGCGCTAGATCCCACACTTTTCGAAACCCTAGTGCTAAACACTAAAACTATAAATAAAAGTCTCCATGACATAGATCTATCTCTTTTTCATAAATGAAACAACAAATCTTGGAATAAATTTCAACACACTCACTGATACAAACACAATACTGTTTTTAGTTTTTTTTTTAATTTTCAGTACTTTTATAATTCTCGTAGTGTGAAGATTAAAATTTTCTTCAAATCTGATTAATTTTTAATTTTTTATTATTTTTTAATTATATCGTGACGTTATGCAAATATGTACGTGCAATAATATAACATATCATTAATAAAAATTAATATCATATCATTTATTCTGAAAATTGTACATTTATCGTGTAGATGTGTGTGTTTATAAAAACTTAAATTGTGTGATTGACATAACCTTTCAAAAATGTCAATAATTGAATTTGAAATTTAATTATTGATTAAAAACATTGTTTGTAAATTAATTTCTAATTTGGCGACATGAAACTTGATGAAATTTATTGTGTATCAACTATTATAATATGCATAAATAATATTAAATTTTCGTGAATAAATTTATTTGTTTGACAGTGTATGTTATATATTAAATCAGTGCAATTCTACTACAATATTAAATAAATTAACAGTGGCGTCGTGTTAAAATGCTAGAAAAGTGATTATTATAAATTTTATAATTCTATAAATATGAGTATACATAAAGTGTTTTATTTACCTTTAAATATTGTGATACTGTATTATTTTTTTTAATTAATTGTTTTTTCAAATCGAAAGAAAACACACGAAATAAAAATAAAGTAATAGAAACCACGGCTGTTATAATAAGTAAAACTAATAAAAATAATATAAGTAGAAGCAGTAATTTTTCGAATAACTTTACTAAAACTGATAATGAGGGAAAGATAGATCGATGTTGTTACCAATGCATTTTATGTCCCCCCATGTTTTTTCAAAGCAAAAAAAAAAGTCTGTGGAAACGACTATGGCGATCTCGTATCTCCTTATCGAACAATCACCAGCCATTTATTACTTCTTATCCTCAAGAATTAAATCTAAATCAATTGTATTATGGTGTAAGAGGCGACGAAAATCATTTAATCAATATAAACGACACAATAATGTCATCTCCATCGACAACATTTATTCAACAAACAACACAAAATGGAGGCGAAAGCATGGTGTATTACGAAGAAAACTCAATTGCTTCAAGTCAATCATCAACATCGATAAATCCATTCGGAAACTGCTGTGTCTCGACAGCAAATTCACCTTCGACATCACTGGATTACGGATGTCAAGACGATATGATTCATCGATTATTCCGAGGCCTTGTGGAAAAACTGAAAGATCGTCAATTAGACACATTATATCAAATAGTCGAAATGAACCGAAAGGGAATAGAAAGAAACGTTTCAGAATGTCAACAATTGACACCGAACGATTGTGTGCTTATACCAAAGGATTTAATTATAAACGTAGAACCCCATGTCATTGCATGTCGTTTGTGGCGGTGGGGGAATTTAACAAATGCAAACGAAATAAAACGAATACCGTCATGCCAAGATCCAGTATACGCCTGTTGCAATCCAATGCATTGGAGCCGATTATGTCAATCAGGTAAATACTTTTTTTATTGTGGAATACGGTCTGTGTTATACTTGTATTTTACTAGGTTATAAAATTACCTGACGATGAAAATTTAATGTTCATTCCGTACATTCTATCACATAATTAATATTGGTACTGTTTGTTTATATGTGAGATTATATACTTGGGTTTCATTTAACTGGTCAAGTGAAGTGAATAGACTTCGATTCGACCTATTCACTACAGATACAAAATTAAACATGTACTGAACTATCGGAATTGTATTTTGCTCGTGTTTTTTTGAAAAATCAAAGCTAATTTCAAAGATTTTTAAATGATGCTGATGATTAATGTCGAACCAATTTTATATCAAGATTAAACTAATAGGCGAATGCATATTCGTAATCAAAGAGGGACTTATTAAGCCGGTTTAATATTTTTTTTATTGTTTATAAAAACAAATATCAAATGAAATTCATCCATTATATTTATTATCAGCTTACGATACTAATGCTACCATCTGAGAATCGTTACCATCTCAGGCAGACTTGGTGTATGTTTTCCCTTATAGTTTTATAAGAATCTTTACCATCTCAGGCAGACTTGGTGTATGTTTTCCCTTATAGTTTTATAAGTTATTTGCATTCCCAACAACTTTTTATACACCATATATATTCTTGTTTGTTTGTTTGTTTGTTTTTATCTCTACAATTTTTATCTCTACATGTTTCGGGGCTCGAGGCATTCCCAACTCTTACGCGGTTCAGTTATTTACGTCCCTACTTTACGCCATTACCGATTTACGTAGAACCATCTGCACATTGCATAGCTCCATGCCAGCCTATTGTACTGACATGGAAGATGGGTCGGCCCATGAATTCTGCACTCCAACAGGGGGTCGTAGATGTGTTCATTCACACCACCAATCGTAATCGTATGGTGAAAAATTCCTTTGCCATCCTGCTCCTATCGGGATTCGAACCCGGTACCTCCCACTCCAACTACTGCAGCTTTAACCACTGCACCATTTGGTCGGTATATATATATTCTTCACATAGCAATCTTTTTGGACTCAAGGCATTTCCAACTCTTTCGCGGTTCGCTTATTTACGTCCTACTATAGTTAATCGAGGACATACGGCTATAGGTCTGATTTGCATAGAACCAACTGCACTCCAACAGAGTATCATAAATGTATTTATTCACACTACCGATCTGACTCAAATAGTGAAAAATCTCGTTCGCATCTGGTCCCCCCATTATCTCTGAAAATTTTTAACATTTTGATCAATATTGTTGTCGATTATATTTCGAAGAACCTTTAATGAAATACAAATTAAGATAATAATATATTTGTGAGTATTTTCACTAGAAATGTTCTGACTCAAATTTTAGAACTCATATTATAATCGTCGTTTTACCGATGCTAAAATTTTAAGGGTATGAAAAAATACCATTTGCCACTTGATGAGATTCTAGCTTCATAGATATATATATATACGAGTAATATGGAATATTTGATGAGTGTTGTTTTATTTGTGGTATCGATAAAATCGAAAGTAACCTCATTTGTTATTTTTATTTATTTTCTTTTAAAAGTCAAACTACATATCTATTTTCTTAAGAATAATATACTATTTAATATAATATTTTAAAATTACACAGAAGACATAGGAAGTGCTTGTGAGCAACATAACATTCTTGTGTTTGTAACTCATTTCCAATTCATGACAATCGAAAGTGTTTACTAGTTACTCTAACTATTAAAAATAATTTGCAATTATAAGCTTAAATATAAAAATTATTTGATTACTTAGATAGATAGAAAGTTAATTAACGGTTGTTAATTCTATCTCTTGATGTAAATTCTAAAAAAAATTAGCTTTCTTCTGTTTGATTTTAATAACCAAATCCGAATTGGTTTGAAAAATTAAATTTAAATCGAAAATATGGTTTTTGCTTTCTTTACTATTGAATATGGTATAATATTATGTTAACGACGTATGGTATCTAGAAGCAGGGATCTAAAGAAAAAACTAGTAAAGAAGGTTTAAGTTCATAGTAATGCCAATGAAAAATCAATGTTAAATGAAAAATTGTGTTCGTGCTCTTCGACCATTTTATGGTGTTCATAATCGTCCAACTGAACGCGTGCGTTCGTGAAACAATCAATAAATTTCGAACTACTTTTTTATTATTGGATATTCATCACCTGACAAGAGTGTATACAAGTCGATCTAATGTGAATATTGCTGCTATAGCTGTAAGTGTACGTGAATACCGCATTCAATCAATTCGTCGCCGTTCTCAAGCTCTGCGTCTCTCTTAAGGCAGATTGTATTTTGTAGAGAGATCTTGGCATGAAGACATACAAAATACAGCTTCTTCAAGTATTAAATCCGGTTGACCTACTTCTGCTTCATCGATTTGCTTTGTGAGCGTTGGAACAGCTCTAAATTGATCCGTATTTTATCGAAAAATTGTGTTCGGCAATGAAGCTCGTTTTGTGTGCTGAATGGACAAAATTGTCGTATTTGAGTTTTCAATGCAACCTGTAGAATGCATTGTTTAGTGCGATTTATAGGCAGGTGGAATCATGGAGCCGTGCAGGTGGAATCATGGAGCCGTATTTCTTTAATAATGCGGAAGAACAGCGTGTATAACAAACATGAATTGCGCAAACTACCGAGCAATGTTCAATGATTGTTATTACGATAAATTCAATATATTGATGCAGCCGACTTGTGGTTTCAATAGGATGGTGCAATTTGCCACACAGCAGGCAAAATCATCGATTTATTGAAAGACTATTTTAATGAGAACATCATATCAAGAAAGAAAATTGGCCTCTACGATATTGTGATCCGACGCCGTTCGATTACTTTTTATGGCGGTATCTAAAATTACTTGTTCATATCGATAAACCACAATCTATTTCTGCATTAGAAGCGAACATAACACGTGTTATTAACAGAATATCAGCCGAAATGCTCGAATGAGTGCTGGAAAAGTGGACCCATAGAATGGGTCATCTAAGAGCCAGTCGCGGACAGCAATTGAAAAAATTATCAAAAATTAAATGTCATAAACCGAATTTACGTCACAAACAAAATTTTTGATTATTAAATTGATTTAATTGGTTTATTTAAAATAAAAAACTTTCGGAAACTCTTATTGGTAATCCAACTTTAGAATGGGAAAAAATATAAATATATCAATACAGACAATACTAGAACTGGAAGCCGTTTAAAACTATCTTAACTATAAAGCTATAACCCCCGAATAATATAAATATGTAGACGTGTGATATATGTACATGTTATCTTTTCGAAACTAATATAAAAGTTAAATTTGTCTATCCCATTGCTTCGCTGCTCAATTTTTACTTACATCGCTTCATATAAATATTATACAATGAGAAAAACTAATTTAAGATAATCTACCAGAAAGTAACTGAAGTTATTTTCTTCAAAAATTTTGATTTTACACCTTATATATGGTATACTTATGTATTTTGATTAATTTTTATACAAAATAACAAACTAAGCAACCGAATACATACAATGTATTCAGTGACAATGTCACCGGTTGTAGCTTAATGGTTAAGAGAGTTTCTCACCACAAAGCGGTCTCGAGTTCGATTCTCTCCGATGACCAAAAATTAACACGCACCCGGATAACATAAAAAGAACTTGTGTGTAAAAGCATTCGATGGGCTGACGTAACTCAGTTGAGACGCGGTAAGGGCCGTTTACGGTCTCTCTAAGCTATAGATTATTATTTTATTCAGTGACAATATCACAGACTAAATATACCTACTTTGAAACAGAAAGTCTTTTTTTGTCTTCTACTTTTTGCTTCTACTCTGTAAAAAAATAAATTTTGTTTTGGTATTTCAGGTCATTATGATTTAAAAGAGTAAGCAAATAATGTTTCTATAAGCTTAATGAAACAAAACATGAAAAAGAAATTGTAAATATCTATTAAATTTGTTTCGTCTATCAATACAAATTGTTGTGTAATATACTTTTATAGATCCTGTTTACCCGAGTTGTCTATAAACTGAGTTTGTTGGTAGAGAAGAATAAAACAAGGAAAGAATCATGAATCGTAATACTGTATGAAGACCGTCCTAGTTATATTATCCAATTTATCATTTTGTAATTTTACTGAGTCTGTGTCAACAATTTATTCGTTTTTATTAAAGAATTTATTTAATTTTATTTGTTTGGTTTTTCATGAAGAATTGAAGATTTTTTTTAAAGTAATGCTTGGCTTATTAAAGAATTAATTTAATTTCATTTGTTTGGTTTTTCATGATAATTATTGAAGATTTTTTTAAATAATGACGGGCTCATATATTTTTTCAGAATTCATGCGGGCCAAACAGTTGTCACCTTTTTGTAATTATAGTTAAATATTCAATATATGTCTTTTGATATAAAATTAATTAATAATTTTATATTACTTAGAACATACAATATTCTTATTATACATATATGCTTATTTCAACATGTCTTTAATATATATTTGTTTATCGACCTTTCATCAATCATATTTGAGCGTGTGTGGTCTTTTTATGTTGAAAACTTGATTTGCTTCTGGTGAATGAATTCTTACTTCTATTTTTTTTTTTTTTTTGATATTCTGGTAGTGTATTGTACTATGCACATATTATTTCAATATTTAAATTGCACAACAGTAATTATTTCATAGAGACAAAAAATATTGTATGTTATAAATAGTACATACTTATATTTAAACCAAATCAATATTATATATGTTTCTAGATAGCATGATATGAAAACCAATAAAACTGTGTATATATGCATATAATTATTTATCTTAAATTAAACGTGATAACCAGTTTTCCAATACTAATAAAGATTTTAAATTCTTAATTTAATAAAAGTTGAAAATCAGAATTTCATAGTACATGTTATAAGTATAATACCAAACCTTCTTTTATATTCATTCTCCCAATGACCACCTTGTGCTTTTATCCCATCATAATTTCATGATCAATGATCATATCATATAACAAAATCTTTATATATTTAATGTCGTATTAGAAAACCAGTTTTTTTTATTAATAGCTAATCAAAATTTCAACCTTTGCAGATCAAGCAAAGAAATAAAAATGAAATGTGCTAATTTTAAAAGAACCACCTTAAGTATACGTGATATCTAAACATGTAAATTTAAAGACAATTTTTGGATTTGATTTTGTATTTCAAAACTATTGACAAAAGTTGTAATTATTTTATTGTTCGTAATTAATTATTTGCATTTATATAACATACATTTATAGTTTTTGTGTCTCTAAAAATATATATTCTTATATATCATAAATTGTAAAACTAAATACTAGTTATCCATTATAATTTTAAATTATGTCTTATAATAACATAATTTGTATATACTTACGCTTTTAATTAATTTTTTTATATTATTTATTTTCGTATTATCTAGTTGTCAAGTTCAATTCTGTTAATTATTGTTTTTTCATGTTACAGAAACGCCACCCCCTCCATACTGCCTTTCAACGATGGACAGATTCAACGGTAAGTTAATTTAAATTTTTATCGATTTTCAGTTTTCTTTTTAATAAAATACTATTAGCAATAAAACTTCCACAATTTATTATGCTAAATTTTTTCACTTGTAAGCCATTTAATAATGTTTCTTGACGAGTTGAAACTACCTTTATAGCTGCAAAATTTTATCCAATTAATTATAAAAATGAAATGTAGCTACAGAAATTAATGTTTAGTAACAGTTATTTTTTGTTTATGTAGTTCTTAAGGTCCAATTATTGTATTTTGCTCAGATTAAAAATTTGTATTTAGTTCTACACATCAATCTATCGATTTAAGATAAGTGATGAAAGATATTTTAGAAATGTTATTATACATTTCGTTTTGATACTACATTAAATTGCTAATTATCTTTGCTTGGTTTTTGTCTAACTTTCTCGCAGTTCTCTTTAACCCTTGTACCTTACGCGAAACCCAAATCAATACTGTATCTTCCGCTCCAACTACCGTATTTTTTACGACTGGGTCATTTGGTAATTTTATGGTAGTTGTATTTTATTTCGTTTTAAATAATGTTTTTTTTCCTTTTCATTGGTACTTCTTTCAGATTATTTATTACTTGTAAATTTTACGAAAGATAAAATTATATAATATCGTAACGAATAATAAACTTACTTAAAGTCAAAACAAAAATATATTAGCCTACTACTGTATATTTTGTTTAACAACGATACATAATAATACGAGAACTGTCTGCAGTATAACTACTTCAATAACTAACCGGTGCATAAATGATTTTATATATCAAATTAGAAGACACTTTGCATCGAAACAGTTAAGAAAATTTTAAAGATGTAGTTTCTAAATAAATCGACTATGAAACTTTATCATTTAAGAAATTTTATCATTCACAAATCAAGGCCAACGATATTATTTTCTTACACTAAACATTACAAGACCGTCAGAGAGACGAATATTGAGAAAGCTTGTTTCCATTATGAGCGCTTTTATTAGCTTTTTATGTTATCTGGTTTAATCAGGTTCATAACGAAGTGTTATCTTTTCGAGAAACACAAATACGCAATCACCCCTTACGGGGAACTTCTAAAATTCTTACAAAAAAAGACAAAAATACCGCGTAATAATTTGCTTGTATAAAATTCGGTATAAAGCTTAAAAGTTGTGATTTAGAAATGATCAAACAAGGAATATTATAAAGAAAATATTATATTATAAATATTTAAATTTTATTTTTAAAGTTTAATTATTTTTCATATTATAATTTTATTTGTTCTATCAAAAATCTATAAAAATAGTAAGTATAAAAAATTGATATTTATTTGTATTTTATTTTAATATTTTACGATATTTAATTCCTGTTACTCTACGGTTTTAGATCCACCTTATGGGTCGATAATAGTCTAGGCGTGGATATCAAAATCGTCTTGCCGATGTCAATAAAGTATTTCATCCTGTAGTCAAATTAACTTATAATACTTTGAGGGAAATCGTGTCAAGTTTCATAGTAAATGCCAACGAAAGCATGATTTGTTAAATATAAGTTTCGGAGAACATTTCTAGATAGCATTCCAATACGTTTTAACGAGAACAATAGATGGCACGCGAAGAAATTGTTTAATAAAATGACATAATTAAAAAAAAACAAATTTTGTTTTATTTATTTATTATTATTTATAAATATAAGCCCATTTACTTCAAAAATTTCCAATTTCGTTTATAAAATTATTTTTTTTTTAAGATTTCAAATTTTGGTTTTGTTAATAATTCGTTGAATATAAAAAACTGCAATAAAAAAAATGTTAACATTTCGTTCAACTACTACTAGTGCCATCTTTTAATTTTCTCCGGAATTATATCATGTTGGCACATAATATCGACGCGATTCGCCGTATAGTTATTATAAGTTAGGTATTTGCCTATAGTGCACGCTTGTATTTAAAATATCATGGAAAGGATGGTTACATTTTAAAATTTAATTTTAAATTTATTATATAATTTTTCATGTGCTCTTTTACATGTTCTCTGTTTGTACATGTGTATTACGTAAATATACTTTTCAATAAATTCTTGTTTTAGTTATATAATTACATTATTACATATATTATAATTACATAATAACAATCATCGAAAATTAAATGAAGAAATGCCTAAATAAAACTATCATTATCATTACGCTTAGTTATCTTCAAATAAGTAAGTTAAATGCTTTTAAAATAAAATTTCTATAAAAATTCGATTGTGAATTTTGCATTTATCCCTACAAAATCTTGACATTATATGTATTTGTTTTTTAACTTATGAAAAAATGACCGGAAAGCAAAAAGTGTTGGAAATACTGAAATGATTTTTGACTTTTTTATGAGAAATAATAAAACCGAGGCCCAAGTAAAGGCTAGCACTGAGTTCAAAGTGAAATGAAATTTTACCGCGGTCTCCAAAAAATTATTATTTTCACGTGAAATAGAAATGAATTTGTTTTGGAGAATTCAAATGTTCAAACAGTTGAAATTTCACGTGAAAAAAATGGTTCGAATCATTATTTCGCGTGTAACAAATTTGTAAAGTGTATACGCGCCATCTTTGGTGCATTGAGATAACGATAGTTTTTGCGCTAATGAACTGAGTACTGCTTAGTGAAAACACGAATAACTTATAATACTATAAGGGAAATCGTGTCAATTTCCATAGTAAATGACAACGACAGCATGATTTCGTTTAATTTAGTTTCGGCAAAGATTTCTTGATGGCATACCATACGTTTTTAACGAGAACAATAGATGGCACGCGAAATAATTTCATAATGAAATGACATAATTTACAAAAAAAAATTCAATTTTTTTTTTATTTATTACTATTTATATAAATAAACCAAACCCATTAACTTCAATAATTTCGATTCTAAAATTAAAATTTTTTTCTATTTTAAATTTTGGTTTCGTTAATAATCCGTTGAATATAGAAAACAGTAGTTAAAAATGTTAATATTTCGTTCAACTACTACTAGTGCCATCTTTTAATCTTCTCCGGAGTTATATAATGTTGGAAAATGATAAAGATGCGATTTCTCTTATAGTTATTATAAGTTGTTTGTGAAAACAGAAATAAAATTTTTCATTTCTGACTTCACTTTGGTAAAATCGTATGGAAATTTCACGCGAAATCGATCTGAGTACTAGCCTTAAGGAGAAACAAATTATTAGAATTTTTTTTATAGAATAAATATTAAAATAAACACTTTAATGTATATGTAAATTTATAAATATAATGTTCTGTATGGTTTTTAAAAAATTTATGAAACAATTAATTAAAACAATTTTTAAATAAAATAAATAGTTCGTATTTATTTTAAAAATTTTGAAATAATTATTGTATGATTATTCAGCAAATTAAATATTTTGGGTGATAGTTCTCAAAAAGTCTTTGGTGAGTTTATATGACTGAGTTTTACGACTGCCTACCTACATTAGAACACCAATAAAAATTTAAGAAATTAACAAATGTTTAAACATTACAAATATTTGCTAAGACTGCCTAAAACAATGAGAATGAAGAAAGATTTGATCAGTTGGAAGGTTCAATTGATGTTGAATCAGATACAGAAATAGAACGAGTAGAAATAGAAATATGCGATTTAGCCGGAAACGAAAATAATACGTTTTGTGTTATTATATCCTTATCGATAACCAAAATTATATGCCGGTACACTAATCTAAGACCGAAATGGAACATAATACATTTAATAAGTAAACTACCCATAACCCGGGGATAGAGTTGATGATGAGTAATTACTGATTTTCTTCGGTATTTTAAATACTTTTATTACTAAGTCACAAATCGAACCAAAAAATTTTAAATTTACTATAGAAAAGGAATACTTATACTCTAAATAGCCGGAAAATGCCGCCGAACCAATTTAAAAATATTACGAGATTCAAACGATGTGTGATAAACGATCGACAATTTAAAATTTCCTAATACTGATCTTTCCTAATATTCTGCAAATCTTTGGCAGAATTATAAACCATCGGAAAATATTACTGTTGACGAGTAGTAATTACCATTAAGGATCAAACCCGGGTTGAGATCCAAACCGGGTTTGCATATACTGTACTGTATATCAATACCGGGAAAGTATTGTATCTAAATGTGAGAGACATGTGATGCAAACCCTTATTATTCATTGTGTAATCAAAAATATATTAGCAGAAATATTACCGCTTAAAGCTTCTGCAAGTTGGGATGTGTTATCTCTCCTTTTATGACTTTATTGGTAAATAAATCCTGATTAAACTCTTACTATAAAATGTGAATTCTTGCCTATTATCGGAGAAAAACATTAAAAATTGCTGGAATAGCTACATTAATTTTTTTACATTTTTAAATGAAAATTGGAAACTTACGTTACTAACCAGAAAGGATTATTTTCAAATTTTAACTATTAATTAACGTAGCAACTATAATTCAAAAATAAAATTTTATATGTTTATATTTGTAAATTCTGCTGGAATTAAGGCTATTGGTTTATGAAAATTTTGCAAATGTCAAAAATAAACTAATTGCTATAACTATTCAAGCTAAATTATAATATAAATAATCATTATTTATGAATTTATTTGCATTTTTGACGTAAATAACATTTATAACAAATATAAGCAAAAAATTCTAAACTAGTTCAATTCGATTTTTTTATATTTATAGATGATAGCCAAGGCGAAAGTTTAAGAGATGTAGGCTTAAGTTATAGACATCATTTTCCAGGATCTTTAACAACCGATGGCGAAGGTAAACAATTTAATCAAATTTTAATTACATAATTATAAATCCCATATAATTATAAATATCCCATCGTTAATAAAACATTTTTCTTAAAATATTTTATATTTAATAGAAACTTGTTAAATTGTTTTTTAGCACGATGATAAGGTCATTCGATTAATCAGTACACTTTTATTTCTACTTTACACTTTTAAAAATACAAAAACAAGTATTTTAAAATCATTTACTACATACTTAAAAGAATAAGTAATATTTTATGTATAAAATGGTAATCCAATCAGAACAGAGTATAGTATATTTTCAATAAGATATCATTTTATTTTTGTTTCGTTAGGTATACAGTTAGAATATAGTAATAATAATAAATAAGATATTAACAGTTTGTACTATATTTCGTACCAGAATAACAATTTTTTAAACAAAATTACTCGAGACCAATATAGAAAATTAAAATGCGTTAATTTTATTTTGTAATTTTCGTACATAAATTGTTCACATTTTACTGTAGCATTACTACACATCTTTAAGTATTAGTTAAATGTCATTAGTATAAGTTAATTTAACAATTAGTATGAGTTATTGTATACATGTATGTATATATGCGCATAAATATAAAAAGTTACTTTATTCAGTTTGATGATGGCTTTTCAAGTGTTTGCGAAATCGACATAGAGGCGCCTTATTCAAATATCATCACATTTTAATGTGGTATAAAAGACAAACGACCTTCAACAAAAATATGGTTTTTATTTTAAATACCGTCGACTTTTCACGATAGAAATAAAACCTGAAAATAAAATGAAAGAAAGTATATTGCTAGTCGCATACATGTAAATTAGTATAGGTATGCGAATTAGAATTTTAAAAATATATGAATTATAAATATTGTTAATTATAAGCTTGAACTCAAAATGACATGTGTTATGCAAGGAGTTGATATATTTAGTAAAACATGTAAGTAGTTTTAAGGCAAGTGGAAGTATTTGTATGTGGTTTTCCTTGTTAAAACAAATTATAAGTTTTAAATTAATATAAATTTTAATATGTACTTAACATAATTAATTGATGTTTAGTGTCGATTATTGCAAATTTAATGGGTGGCGAAGTTTGGTTAAAAAATATATGAAATTCATATCAGCTTATCGAAATATAATAAATATAAAATAGCTGTAATTATTGGATCTCAGTGCACTTCTTAAAGAAATAAGTGAATAAAATATGTAAAGTGTTAAATTAATGAAAACACATAAATACATAATATTAAATTTTTAATCCAAATTAAAAAATAAATGATAAGAATACTATATAAATTACATAAATTTATCATTTAGTTATCAATTAAACATATGTTGACCCTCATAACACATACCGCTACCGCTATAGAGAAATGAAGATAATAACTATCTTTAAAATATATACAATCGGTTTGATACAATCAGACGATATACAAACATGTTTCAGTTTCACCAATATCGTTGGTGAATATTGTGCAGCCGCGCAATTATAAATTTAAACTTTTTCAAATAAAATGGACTATTGTATATTGTACACAGCATAATGGTGACATAAACCTTGATTAATATTATGATAATTCTGTGTAGTTTGATATTTTCAAAATGACATCAATCACATAAGTGTAGTAACCATAGCTTTGATAGTGCAAAAGATGTATGTGGTTGATGTTATAAAATGAACATTTCTAACGCAAATAATCGCATAAGTTGTATCACCTAGAACAAGTGATTTATATAATATATATATATATATATATATATATATATATATATATATATATATATATATATATATATATATATATATATATATATATATATTTATATATATATATATATATATATATATATATATGTATATATATATATATATATATATATATATATATATATATATATATATATATATATATATATATATATATATTATTTATTTATTAAAATTATTAAAGAAACTGTTTAAAAATAAAAATGTACATAGATCAACTAAAACAAATTCCCACCAAGGCGCCAAAATTCTTATAACCAATGCCAAAAACAAAATTAAATGAAAAGCAACAAATTACGATTAAAGCAATTCAGTTTTATTAAAAAAAAATACTTACTCTTAATCATCACTTAAATTTGTGTATGATTAAAGTAAGTAAATTTTTCAAAAATAAATAAACGTTTTCCCAAAATATTTATATCATTGGTTTGATATTTATATCAATATATCGACATCAATGTTTTTTTTAAATACATTAAATTTTCAATCTAACCGAAAGAATACAGTTTTTTTTAAATTCAATCAGAAATTAGTTCGGTGGTTTACTCATGGGACAAAATTAAATAAAAATAAGCAAATCCATTCCATCAATTGGATTAAATAAAATAAATATGATTACCTTATGATAAAATAATTTTTTTATTTATAATAAACTTTTATTTTCTAACCCCATATTAAGTCAGTCAAAAATATTATTATAGTAATGATTAATAAATCTACCTTGACGTGGTAAGTTATATAAGAACTTACCACGTGAAGGCTAACCGATCAAGTTATGAACGTTTAAAGAGAAAGAAGTTTTCAAACACATCTTTAATTTTCTAATGTTAAGTTTAATGAAAATACAATTTTCTTTTAATAAGGTCAAATTATTATAGTTTGAATAATTACTAATTAACATTAAAACCCACAAGGTTTCGCACCCAATTCCACACATGGCTCTATGCTATAGTTTACGCATCTGTGAATTTATTTTCTTGTTAATCTATAGAATACCGTTTTGGGCTAATTAAAGTAATCGCTCATATTCGTTACAGAATTAGAGTTACAAGAATTTTAAGGTTACAAGAATTTATTCAAATTTGTGTGAAATATTCGAAATAAAAATATTTTATTGTAAACTTTCAAGTGCTAATACCACGTTTACACCATTAGTATAAAAGTATGTTAAAAAATTATGACGATAATTATTATGAGTAAAATATTTTTTTTACTTTATCACATAGTTTTTTGCTATTTAAGTATTGTACGTATCTAAAAAATATTGGTATAATGTCATGCGGTGTGAACTGTACTATGATACTTTTTAGATACATTGTCAAAACGATAAAGTAATAAACTATTATAATAGGTAATTTCGAATGGCGTGAATTAACTGAATGGTAATTAAGTTACTATTTAGATAATTCAGTTGCTATTTAAATAATTGAGCTACTGCAGTGAATTGGGTGTTCGATTGGTGGTACCATTCACTTCAAATAAATGCCAAAAATAAAATCATTTAAAATTTATTTTTTATTAATTAAAGCTTGAATAAAAATAAAAGTTTATTAAAAATTCATATTCAGATAACTCAGTTGCTCAATATTTAAGTGAAGTGAAGAGGTGCGAATCGAACACTCAATTCACTTCAGTTGTTTCAGTTAATTCAGTTAATTCTATAAATTCATGTCAATCGAAAGGGCCTAATATGTGGTCACACCACAATGGTATAAACAGAAGGAGAAAAATAGTTTAGTAATAAAATACTATTATACTATTAAAGTAGCTATGGTTTAAACGTGGTATAAAAGACCAAAATAATTTTGCAATTGTCACAAATTAACTGCTTTTCTTAAAGCTAATATTACGGTTTTTACTATTTTTTAATTAAAACCATAGATTGCCGTTAGTACTAATTACTAAAATTAATTAAAGAAGGCGAAAATTATGCGAGAACTCAATGCCACTAGGCCCACGGTTCAACCCACATACACATACAGATTAAAAACAACCCATTCGTGATTGATGTTTCGTCACCACCCCGGGAATCGAACCCGAGACCCTCGAATGACAGAGCAAGCACGCTACTTTCTCTGCCACGAGAGACAATACAATAAAATATAGAACAATAAAATATAGAAATAATAAAATAGAAATTTTTGATTTAATTATAGTTATTCATATTCCGTTATTGTAATTGACCTGTTATAATATTTATATTATAATACACAAATATTTTGCATAAGCAAAATAATTTTTTATTAATTAATACGAAATTCTTTAGTTCGAAATATCATAAAATAAAGTTTTATAAATGGAAAAAAAGTAACATTTGTTGTCGCATTTCATTTTTCTTGCTATAGTATTTTGTAGTATTCGATAAATTTGAATATATTAAATCTTTTTTACGATTAAAATTCGTTATCAGTTTCAAAACTAGTAATTTGTTTTTCTTTGTTGATACAATTTCTAAATCACCCAAAAATCTAATAAAAAAATAAATTTAAATAAATAAAACGCCAGAAATTAGACCAAATTTCCTTCGGTTAGAACGTTAAAAGAGAACTGAGATAGAGAAGTGTTTCGGTCCCAAAACAATAGATGAAATTGAAACTACATTGAATGCAATATAAATTATAAAATAAGATTTTTGTAATAAATGTTTGCTTAGATTTACAAACGACAAAAAATGTCAGCATGAAAAATTTCCGTTCGGATTCCATGATACTAAACCCAGCTCACGTTTCCTTTAAATATGTTTAATCCTATCAATGTGTATCTAAAACCCCATCCTTACCTGATAAAGCGAGGATTATTTTTACAATTTCATTAAACTGTATTATAACAATATAATAATTGCAATTTACATGTAAATATGTATTTCAATTAAATTTCACTATAATTAATTTATTTAAAAATGAAATAAAAGTACATATTAATACATAAATTACGTATTTTCCATTGTACAAATATGTACATGTTTCAATTTGTATGTACAAAATAATTAAAATAATCAAAAATGATTATAATAATAAACCAGTTATATATCCGAAAACGAAACGATCGAATTGACAACGAGACCAATTATGGTTCGAATCTCGATAAGGGTTGTGGATGTAAAAACGAGTTTTCAGCATTCAATTATGATCGATAAAGTAAATAACAGATCTACGGCCGCCTGTTGAAGTGAAAATTCATGGGCTGATCAATCTTCCATAGGCAGGCGTGAAAATGTAAATCGTGTTATAGACGTACGTCCTCGATTTCGCGTCGGCGAAAGAGTTGGCAGTGCTTCAGCTTCATAAAGAAAGCAGATACAGAAACAAACAGACCAATTACTAAGAACCATGAAATGAAAACTGATTCCAGTCAGTTTGCTTATGTTTCGTCTACTTTCATTTTATTATTGTTTTATCCTTAAATCATTGTCATTAAATTTTCATTTTGTATCACACAACTAATTAAACCGAATACTTTTTCGAAACCTTAAAACCCGTAATTTTTACTACATGTTTTTAGAAACTATAATTGTAGTTTAAGATTTAATTTAACGATATCTTAAAGGAAATAAGATATGCTCCAAACACCTCTTAGATAATATTACAATCTTATTGACTTAATTATTACAAATTCTCATACTAAAATCGAAATATTACCTAAAATCGCTAATCATTGCACTCCGCTTGCGCATAAATATTCACCATTTAACGTTAATATTTACTGAAATGGCAGTTTTATTCTTATCTTTATACTGAAATCGAGAAATTCCCCAAAGGTGTTAGTTATTTGATCTTGCATTCAGTTGATCGCTAAAAACGCTTTAATATTTCGTCAATCCTAAACCTCATTTTTAAATCAGAGGAATTATTATGAAAATATCTAGAAATTGTTTGGTCGAATTTGTCGAATATTATCATAAAGGAAGCAATAATACGATCTCCAAACAGTTTTGTTATTCAGTAAAATAGTAGTTTTATTTCGGTCCTCATATTACGATCAGGATATTGTTCGAATATGGTTAGCATTGCTTTGCCCAATTAATAGAAAATTCCGTAAAAAGTTAGGTTTTCTAAAATCATGAAATAGCAATCACTCTTTAAAATTCTACTTTATAATAAAAATATTGACTTAAATTAAGTTTAGCCCGAAATTCCGTTATTAAATACTTTAATAAACAGTCATTGGTTAGTTAAAATATTTACGTATAAATTTTGGCATACAACTTCAACTAAAAACATGACTGGCGCCAAGTAATTTTTCTATTTTATGTATAAAATTACAAAACAGTTTCGATTTATTGTTGTAAGAAAAATATGTGTTATCTTACAATTTTCGTCTTCGAGACATTCACCTCTGTAAAACAACTTTTAATGATCAAAATTTTTTTGTTAATTTATTGTTAGAAGAACTACGAATCTAATCACAATTTTACTGTTCAATAAGTTATAAAATAAACCATATAATTAGTATGTTAAGCCTTGTACTGTAAATAAACAAAATAGCATAAAAATAATGAAAAGATAACATTATGACATAACAATCACGGATAAATTGTCTGGGCGCCACTTCAATGTCGCGCCATATTGTTAATGATGATCGTATTTTTATTGTATAATCTAATGATGAGACGAGACGCCATATTTAAAATTAAAATAATTTAATTTTCAGTAACGAAAAACAGACGACTCGTGAGAATTGTTTTAATTTGCACAGACCGACTGAAATTAAGATTATTATTATAAAATATTTGCTTTTATACTATAACAGTCATTACGTACGCTAAAATATTTTATAATTATTTAACTGCGAGGCTAAGTGAAATAATCTGACAAATATTTTTAATAATATATTTGAGAAAAATCAATTTTTTGTTATATGTATTTCTTGACTAATTAAATAGTTTCATTTACTATAATTTCTAGTATTTTTGTTTTGTTATTTTATGATTATTTTTCATTTTAATGTTAAATTGAGAGTATCATGTTTAAATTTAGATCAACCAACCACGCAGAATTAGTTTGGATTCTATGTGTTAGTAAGATTCTTTTGTTTTTTAAGAATATCATGATCATCATCAAACAAAATTAAAATATATACAAGCAAACTAACTCGCGCACGCGCATTGTTAATGTAAAAAATAAAATAAACACGTTCATTTAAGACAAATATGAAATCAACCTGCTATATATTTATTGGTTTAAATATTTTTAATATTCTTAAGCCAGGCTTGCAAATCAGTTCTCAAACTATACAAAAATAAAATAGATATATGTACTTAGTATGCTATTAGCTCTACTTATAAAAATTCAATCTTATCCAATTGAACTTGTTATATTATGTCCTCAACCGTCAAAGTGTTTTTAAGAAAATTAAAATTCCAATTTTGTGGTATATTTTTAGTTTTTTTTTATTTTTTCTTATAATGCCATAAAACAACGATAAATAGGAGGCCGATATGACTAGACGAAACGATTACTTGGCGCCTGTACAAATACTGACACACAAGAAAATTAAAATAAAAGAAGAATGTTGTGTTCAATGATTTTATTGCACACCTACATATATATTGTACTCAATAGCTACACTGTTAAAAAATGTACTACGTATATATTTATATTATGAATGAAATAAAAAACAGAAACAATAAATGAAAGAGAATTTTATAAACAAATACAAGTAAATAATATTTAAGTGCCACTGGTTGGTTTCACTTTATTTTATAAAATTGTTCTCAAATGTAATACGTACACGTCTGTACGAATTCATGTGTGTATATATGCATGTATATATATATATATATATATATATATATATATATATATATATATATATATATATATATATATATATTTATATATATATATATATATATATATATATATATATATATATATATATATATATATATATTTATATATATATATATATATATATATATATATATATATATATATATATATATATGTATGTATATATATATATATATATATATATATATATATATATATATATATATATATATTTATTATATATTATATTCATTCAATGCAATAAGTCGGAAGTCACCATTTAGACTTCTTTTAGTTGAAAAAAAAGGTAGTTTGAAAATTGTGGAACATGAATTTTTGCTCGTTGCAAGTAACGCAAGTAACAGGGTGTCAACTAATTAAAAAACTTCAAACCTTTTTTAATTATATTCATTGGAAAAATGTAAAATAATACAGCTCATATCAAAGGCCATTATGATTATGTAGATTTTAACTCAAATTATAAAAATAAGATTTGATTTTCTATATTTGGTACAATTTGTTTTGGGGCGAAATGCCCTATCTTATCGAGCAAGTCCGACTGACAGCTTCGATTTACGTAGACCATCTGCACATCAATGATAATATCAAAATTATGTTTGTTCAGAAGATTTTCTTTTAGACAAATTATAACTTAAATAATTTTATAAATAAAAAATTTTCCTATTCAAATTAGAGATTAACTAACGGAATTCACATTCACGAAATTCAAGTGTTGACTAAATTTTAACAACCAAAAGTCTTGGATTTATTACCCAATTCACAAAATGTTTTCTTAATATTTTGTTAATTTCCAAAATGGCTTGTTTGATTTACCTGTGTACTTTTTCTTGCAATTTCCCCTACCCTAAAAAACTTCAAACCTTTTTTAATTATATTCATTGGAAAAATGTAAAATAATACAGCTCATATCAAAGGCCATTATGATTATGTAGATTTTAACTCAAATTATAAAAATAAGATTTGATTTTCTATATTTGGTACAATTTGTTTTGGGGCGAAATGCCCTATCTTATCGAGCAAGTCCGACTGACAGCTTCGATTTACGTAGACCATCTGCACATCAATGATAATATCAAAATTATGTTTGTTCAGAAGATTTTCTTTTAGACAAATTATAACTTAAATAATTTTATAAATAAAAAATTTTCCTATTCAAATTAGAGATTAACTAACGGAATTCACATTCACGAAATTCAAGTGTTGACTAAATTTTAACAACCAAAAGTCTTGGATTTATTACCCAATTCACAAAATGTTTTCTTAATATTTTGTTAATTTCCAAAATGGCTTGTTTGATTTACCTGTGTACTTTTTCTTGCAATTTCCCCTACACTAATGATTGGATTGTGATAAACCACGCAGCATTCTTTTAGTATTATATTAGGATGTTCATAAAATATAATATCATTGGTAGAATTTTTAGTTTTTTTGTTGTATATATTTGTAAATAATATTTAATTTACTTATGTTTAAAAAAGAAAATACAAATTTTGTATAGGGAAGTTTTAATTTTTTAGATACCATAATATTGAAAATATGACAAGCTTTTCTGAAAGACACTGTATCCATTAAATCAACTATGTATATTAAAAAAAAAACCAAACTTTTTTTTCAACTAGTTAACTATTAATTGGTACGGAAACAA
This sequence comes from Tipula lateralis, assembly GCA_963932295.1. Lineage (NCBI taxonomy): Eukaryota > Metazoa > Arthropoda > Insecta > Diptera > Tipulidae > Tipula > Tipula lateralis. Next base: position 188,039,470 of record OZ010738.1, on the reverse strand, counting down.
AAATGTTTCTTTGAAATACTTTTTAACTAAATAATCATAATTATTATCAGTAATTCTAAAATATAGTTATCAGCTTTTTAATTAAATTAGAAAATTTATTTATATTTGCAGAAACATCCTCTGGATGGTGTCAACTAGCTTATTGGGAGTTAACACAACGAGTTGGTCGCTTGTTTCCCGTGGAAAATGCAGCAGTAAATGTATTTTCGGAACAAATAAATGGAAATGGATTATGTTTAACAACACTTGCACAGCAGCGACGAACTCGGCCACCCGATGCAGTATTACGTGCGAGACAAAAAATTGGATTGGGTGTTACATTAAGTCGGGAATCAGATGGTATATGGTTATATAATCGTTCAACAGCGCCTGTTTTTGTTCATTCACCAACCTTAAATGATATTGAATCAAAACTTTTAGTATATCGTGTTCCACCAGGACACTGCCTTCGAGCCTTTGACCCAAATAGGTACGGTAAAATTAAATTTCACGTTACTTATTCAAAATAATCAACCAATTTTAAATTTATCATCAGGGCTGCAACCACATCAGCTGCATGTTCAAGTATTTCTGGAGCTCAAACAGGTCCAATTGATACTCATAGTGTACGAATAAGTTTTGCTAAAGGGTGGGGTCCAAGATACTCAAGACAGGAAGTTACTGCCTGTCCTTGTTGGTTAGAAGTTTTGTTAAGCCCTTGTCGGTGACACTATTTTTGTATTTAATCGCGTTCATTAATTCGTATAAATACAGGGAACCTGCAGTGCAGAGCTTTCAAAATTAGAAAGGCTCGAAATTTTATTGTTTTGTAAATTGTATTTAATATCAAGAACATTATTACTTTTAATTATAATTTTAAAAGTGAAATTATGTCATTAAAATAAATATAAAGATTTCTTGCCATTTTATTTTAAAAAAAAAATTAATTAAATTATTTTGTAAATATTAAATAAATGAAAAAGAAATAAATGGCGAACTTTAAATTATTATTTTATTATAGTTTTAATAAATTGAGCAAATTTATCAAAAAACATTAAAATACAAAACAAAATTAATTATATAAATCAAAGTGCCATGTTGTATGTTCTGGAGCATTCAAAAATTAAGTTTGTGTTGACGGAGGAAAAAAAAATATATTCACACTTAAAATATTTATTTTTAAATAATAAACTTAAAAATTATATATTTAATATTAATCATATGATTTCAAAAAACAATAAGTGTGCAATGCTTGGTTGAAATATCTGTTTTTGAATGCATAAAAATTCGAAATGAGATCTTCTTTCTATCATATTAATTTTTCCTCATTATTAATTGATTCAATTTATTTATATTTGCTTTATTCTTTAATTTTGTTTGTTTTGTAACCAAAGATTTAGTATATTTTCTTTTATTCATTCATTTATTCTTTTAATTTTTATTTTTCGTTTTCTAGTCTTAAACCACCCACAAAATAAAAATCTAAAGGAATAATAAAAGCTATAAATGATACAATAAATTTCCTATATTAGGAAATATTTCAATAGTAATTTATTTCAACCACATTATAATATTAAATTTTCTTCCTCAATATAAAACTATGATATTGTAAATAAATAAAAATTTTAATTTATTTTGAATAAATATATATATATATATATATATATATATATATATATATATATATATATATATATATATATATATATATATATATATATATATATATATATATATATATATATATATATATATATATATATAAGTAAATTTGCCTTACTTTAAATAGCCTTAATATAATAAATTAAATTATATAAAAAGTATAGATAAAATAATATATGTAATTATACGTTGATGTACCAAAATACACCAGGACCTGATACAAGGTATAATTATAAGTTACTAATAATATTATTTTTCAAAATTTCCATCAACTTCGAAGCTCGAATAAATAATCGATAATTAGTAATAGTTGAAAAAATTATTATTTACAATTATCTTTAGTAGTTGATATTACAGTATCGATATATTATTAAATCAGAATAATTGGTGCACATAAAAGAAGTGCAATAAATATAAATTTGGTACTAAAAGTGCAAAATCAAACTGATGTTTTACTTTTTGATGTATTTAATAAACTTCAATTTAAATAGTTTTTGTTTATTTTATTTAAAGTTATAAAAATATTGTATGTAGATACATTTTGAAAATGATTTAGTTTTTATTAAAATATTTTCCAAGTTTTTAAAACGTGACAGGTCCTACGTATACGTATTGCGAAGATTTGTTAAATGAAAACAAATATATCTATTTAATTTCCATTGTATAAGAAATGGTTTTAAATATAAAAGAGATACTAACTAATTATTTTATTCATATAACGGAAATTAATCAAACAGAAATAATATAACAATTTAATTAATATTACAACTGTTTTGATTTAATTAAAAAAAAACTTTTCCGTACTAAAAGTTGAAACTACAAAAATTAAATTAAAAATTATTAATGTATGTAAAAACCATAGAAACAACTCAGAATGGAAAATAAAAAAAATTAAAATACTTAAATACTATAAAGCATTTACACTTATTTAACTCAGCGTATTCTCTTGTGTAGAAATTGTTTGTATTGGTCCTTTTAATATACCAACAATATCTACAACTACAAGGTCTTGTGATGTTCAGCACCAAAATCATCTACATATTCAGTACTTAAATTATCACAGTAAAAAATTAATAGATCGAAATTTCGAGTAAAGTATCTTGTATTTACTAGCACTGTCGAAAAGCGCACTAGGCCCAGTAGCATCTGATCCTCAACTTAGTGGTCATCTGATTCTTTAACCTAGTCGAATAATAAGTACCACCATACCATTATAAAACAATAACCAAAATATCCAAAATTTATAAGGCAATTGAAATCACTTGCGTCTTGGTATCTAAAACCAGAGATCAGATATTTTATATTTTTATTAAACTTCAAGTTATGAAGTATATTTCAGTGATTATATTTTATATATTATAATAATTTTCCAAATTAAGTCGAAACCCAACCTTTCCCTTGGAAACGTTCTCTATTTTGTATGTATTTAAATTAACAAAATGTATTTAAATTAAGAAAACTGTATGTGCATATATTCAGAAATCACTTTGAAAAACCCCCTATAACGATTTTTGAAAACAAAGACATTTAAATTTTGTTATAAATTTGATGCGTGGTATCTATACATGTTATAGGTTATTGCCATTTAACGAAATCATGATGCAAAACAACTTTACTAAGAAAAGGAATACCTATTTTCTTTATATATTTCTTTCACTCTGTTGTCATTTAATCCAATCACACAGATATCATCTGCAGAAGCAAATTGGATTGTCGAAATAAGATATTGTCTTGACGAGTTTCACTTTTACGTATGATATATGTAATTACGTGATATGGAGTTTAATCTATTGCCCTGCTTCTTGAAATTACGTGAGTTAACGGAACGAAATATATGCACTTTACTTGTGTCAACAATTCCATTTGAATAGTATCATTCAAAAATTGGGGCATTCGATGCAATCCAGATATATGTGGAAGCCTACACCAAATCGGAAATGGCACAGGTATTGATATCATATTACGAAAATATAAAACGTTATATAATTAATACGTATGATAAAAGTGCAGATGCTACAAAACGAAAAATTAAATTGGAAAAGTTTGCAGAACTGGATGAAGACTTCTATGCGAGCTACGTATCAATTTTACTTAACGTTTTCTATCGTGTTACTCGCGATGTTAACGAGCTTAAAAATGTTTCTAAATTTTGCTACGAAAAATATATCGATCCAATTATAAACGATAATCTTTCAAAATCAGATGTTGGTAAATTGTGGAAGAATATAACGCATACATTCTTGAGTGTGCTACGTAACTTACAAATCGGAACATATAATTACGACGATGAACTGGGATTAAATGATCAAAATACCCAACACATAAATAATCATTTACAACTTACTCAGCTGGAGTTGCCGTACTACACAAAATTTTTGTTAATAGCTGCTTTTTTAGCGAGTAACAATAATCCCAAAGATGATAAACGATTGTTTATGAAAAACACAGGAAAATCGTATAAGAAGAAATCATCTAAAACTTCGAGTAAAGTAACCGAAAAGATGATCACTCAGCTTGGACCACAATCGTTTTCGATCGATCGACTTTTGGCCATATTCTACTCAATTCTAGAAGAAAAAGTTGACTTGAATGCCAAATTATTATCGCAAATATCAAATTTGGCTCATTTACGTCTGTTGCGATTTGTGTCGGGTGAGAACAATTTGTTGGAAGGAACTACACGTTTGCAATGCACGGTCGGCTTGGACTTTATTTTACATGTCGGCCGATCACTTGGTTTTAATGTACGTCAGTATTTATGTGATTTTCTGTAATTTATAAAATAAAATTATAATCTCGTTTTAATTGATGGTGTGTTTCAAACAAGGAATAATATTTATACATATATATTTAATGATGTTTTCATTATTTTAGTTAACTTGCTTGTTATGCACGCAACGAACATAAATGGGCGGGTTCGGTACTTTCTCTGGTGGTTCTTTGAATTCAACAAGATATGAGCATCCAATAGCTAGTTTACTACCATCATTATGAATTCCAAGAGCGGGAACACTTGTATTATAGTGATGAAATTGACAGAGACTCTTCTTATTATAACCAAAGCCCTCTTGATCAATCAAGATTGCTTTGTTATAACTGTCCTAAATATTAACGTAACCGTTCTGATCCACCAATCCCAGACCAATGCAGTTTTAGTACTAATGGTTTTAATAATCATTGTTGTTTGAAACCAGCTAAATCGTTATACAAAGCTTGTTAGCATTGACAAAGTCATAAATAAGTTTAAATTTGGAAATACTATACTTGGATTTAATTAATAAAAATAATGATATTTTAAAACCAAAATTTTGATTCAAGATTCAATCAATTTCCACTTCCATTGATTCTTAATCATTTGAGGAATTGTTTGATAAGAGAGCTAACATTTACTTCTTAGTTCTAAGAAATAACTCACACACTTCCATCATCATAACCGAACAATTCTAAAATATGTACCAATAACTTTTTTACGGTTGATCAATCCGATACGGTCGACCAATCCGATAATCTCATATTTAGCAGCAAAGATTTATACTGTAGAATGTACTGTACAATGTGCACGCGTAAATGTTGACGTTCAACAACACTTGATTTTGTGACGTCAGAAAAAGTTTTTGAACAAAATTGATTAAAATCGGTCAAAAAGTTTTTTTATTGCACCAATTACACTAACAACAAAAAATAGAATTTGTACGCCTAAATGTTGACGTTCAACAACACTTGATTTTGTGACGTCAGAAAAAGTTTTTGAACAAAATTTTTTAAAATCGGTCAAAAAGTTTTTTTATTGCACCAATTACACTAACAAAATTAAAATGTATGTCGTTCGGCTAACATTTAGGCGACGTCAAATTTAATATGTATTATTTTTGGTAGTTTTCGATATAGTTTTTTGTCGAGATCTGTTTGTGGACATCTTATTTATAACACTAATTATATCTTACCTTTTCAATACCAAAGGTTCCAGATCTTCTTTATCAGTTGAATTAGTCACCCAATCATTTTCATTTTCTTCACCTTTACTCGGAAATAATATATATTAGACTTAATACATTAAATATTAAAATTTGTTTTAAAAAATATTTATTTAAGAAAAACACAAAAATCTGTTTTATTTATTTTGAGACGGTTGGTTCTTTAAAAACAAATTTTGTCTTCCGACGACCATGAACTGTTTCATCATCAAGTTGGATTTCTTCGAGAAATTTGTCATCTTCATCAAGAAAATTGTATTCAGATTGATTTATTTTCCACTCTACTCCAGTGATTTGTGTCAGTTTTTTTGCTTTTGAATCAACACCTGCAAATACAGGTTTTTTTGATGGCCCAGGTACATTATTAATAGAACATACTGAAGTATCATTTAAAGCAAAGGTATTTAATTCATTCGAAAAGTGTATTCTATTCTCAAAGACTTGTTGCTGCAATGTTCTTAACAATTGTGTTTTAACTTTCTTCTCATCTTCAAATGACTTGATCAGCTTTTCATATGTTGTTACTTGATTTATCAAAAGTGCTAATGTAAAGTGTTTTCGCTGTAACTCAAGCGATTTATCACTGATTTGAGTATTTAGATTTTCCACTGTATTGGCCTGATTTTGCATAGGTTCGGAGTCTTCTAATGTTTAAAAAAGATTAAATGTCCTAATTAGTATTTAAGCAGAAAGTAAAAAAATAATCACTTTTCATCGACAAACCGCTACTTATTATTTTAGGAAAAACAAGAACCGAAATACTAGCGATTGGTCGATAGGAAAACGACTAAAGTGATAATTTTTATATGGCAGCCCTTTTATATTTAAAATAGAGTAAATTAAAAAGCTTGCAACTTTAAATAAAATTTGACTATTAATAAAAATGTTTATATTCACCTGTGTGATTTAAATTTGTAAATTTATTACAAATTTTAGATAAAATTTCTTTATTCGAATTGTTCATGACGCTAAATTACCGCACTCTTAATTTATAGTAAGTACACAGTTGAACACCTACGTGACACTAAGATGTATATTTTAAACGTTAAATTCGTAAGAATTAAAAAAGCGCGCGTTTATCTTGTAAAGAAAATTTCAAAGCAATAAGTGATTAAATGTGCGATGTCTTATATGTGTATGGCCAATGTGGGGTTGAAACTCGGTGATCATAAACCAATTTCTCGAAGCCGGAATTGTGGATAAATTTACGATAGTTAATTGTGTGGAATGCTATTCATTTTAATTGAAAAACAGATAGTTAGCGTATCTGTTCTTTTGCCATACAATTTTTGATAGAACTTATAGTAAGGATTTTAGTATGTCCATGTCAGTGATTCAATGCGATGACTGACCGCAGTTCCAAACATTTATGAACTATGCTATTATCATTAATGTCGTATCAATGTCAAACTTGGACGAATATCTTGTATTTTTGCCATAAGCATGTGGTGTAAGATACAGATCAATACGACTTATATTTAAAATTTTAGTGTTTCGATTTCAGTGATTGAATGAGATGATTGCCCGCTATCCCAAACGTGTATGAACTATGCTATTATCGTTAGTATATGTCGTATCAATATCAAACTTGGACCAATATCTTATATTTATGTATAAGTATGTGGTGTAAAGTACAGATCAATATGACTTATAGTTCAAATTTTAGTATTTCTATTTCAATGATTGATGAGATGGTTGAGCGCTGTATCAAACGTGTATGAACTTAATCAAGCTAACTTTTACTTCTTGAGTAAAACAAGCTCACATACATCCATCATGATAGCTGGACAAATCTAAAACATGTACCAAGAACGGTTTATATATTTTAATCAAACCGATACGATATGTTATGGCAAAAGAAATTAAAATTTTTTTTTCATTTTATGGTTAATATCGATTAGTATATCCATAATAAACATATAAGACCCATAGAGAACATTTCAATCGATATCGTTCGTTAAATATTGACAGTTAAAGGATGAGAGAATATGTCGTATCAATGTCAAACCCCATGATCTTATGCGGCCCAAGATCTTATATTTGTGCAATATACGTTACACATTTTTTAATATCGTATATCTCCAAAAACATACTTTTAATGACAGTGGTATATGTACTTAGCACTTACCATGTTCAGTATCCAAATATAAAGCGTATCGGCGATTGTATCTAGTTTTTAAATATTTGGAGTGTACCTTGAGTAACAAAGCGGTTTAAGTTTGAACAAGTTACATTTAAAATAGTTATTGGTTTCGGTACCATTTTAATAGTGATTTTAAAATGGTTCCCAAACCAGTTGCCAAAAATTATCATTACTAGAAAATATTTTAGATTGTTGTGAAAGAATATTTGATTTCGGTTGCACAATGTTGATGTAGTTGAATTGTTAGTATAATAGAAATTATAACCAATTCTCAATGCATGAAATAATATAATAGAATCTAGTAAACTTGTATCAAAATACCTTGTTGTCTTGTAAGTTTAAGTAAATAAAATAAAATAAATAAAAAATACATTACATATGAATCAATGCCATGGAATATTGAAAATTGTGATTGGATTTTACTTATATATTTCAAGAAACACATTGAAACAAATGTTGCAGTTTAAATATACATATTAAATATTAATTTTAAAAAACATATTTCTTTCATATATTTACCAAAATGGTTCAATGCTAAATTCGATAGCAGAACATGGAGTGGTCAATTCAAATAATTGTAAAACAGATGGATGAAGAACACCAATCTTTCCTATTTTGATTCCATTCAATTGAATAGCGGCACATCGTCCCGGAAAATATCCTGGATCATCTTCTGCAACTAAATAATATCCTTTATCTTTATTCCATGGTATTTCCAACAGTTGCATAACGCGATCTAATAATCCATGTACGATTTCAAAACCAGCAAGTTTATTACAATTAACGGCACAAAGTCTACGCTCATTTTTTGCCCCCACTTCAGCATTTATATCGACAGTAACGATGTCAGAAATTTCAAACAGTTTTAATGGCATAGGCATTTTACGATTTGAAGCCAATGTTTTTAAAAGACCTGGAATAAGAGTGGTACGACACACTTGAAATTCCAATGTTTTAGGATTCGCAATGTGCACTGCAGGAACATCTTCAATCCTTTTATTTAATTTGGTCGATATATCTTCTCGCGAGCACTGAAATAAAGAACGATAAACGTAAATAATAATTTTACACGTTAGAATTTATACCGACTAACCAGTGTAAAAGTTAAAATTTCAGTAAATCCTGACTGAGCTACTTGCGTTCTCAATTGATCAGTAAGTTTATTCAAAGCAAATTGTTTACCAATATGTAATGTACCTGGAAACGTTTTATTAATGTTATTGTATCCATATGCTATAGCGACATCCTCATAAATATCACAAGCATGGAGAATATCGTGTCTCGTCGGAGGGATTTCTACTAAAAGTTGATTTGAATTTTTATTATATTCTGTTGGTAAATACATTCTAGTTAACATTGTAACTAAATTCTCAGGAGACACATCAATACCGACATAAGAGTTCGCTTCATTTGGAGATATATGTTCCACTCGGTATTGCAACTCTGGATATGTCAGTAAATCCCCACTAGGAGTTTCCACGACGCAACATTCTACTGTAAATTCTTCAGTGCAATATCTAGAAAACATGCATACTATTGTATCAAGAACTACATTAGCCTTAGTTAAATCAATTGCCGTGCATTCAATTAACACATTTTTGGTATTTAATGTTATTTTAGAAAAATCACTATTTATAATTGGCGGCAGCGAAAGAATAACACCATTAGAATCGTAAATAACTGGATAAACTGGCGAATCTTGAATTATTGAAAGATATGCTTTTAGTTGTGCATGTGTCTGTAAAAATAAAATTGTATATAATTCAAAGATGACTGGCTAAATGAATTCGAAACTCACAGAATAAAATTCCATTAAACGATTCCCGTCCATTTCTTCAGTTTGATTAAGGGGAACAAATCTAATTTCACTTGGTGGTTTTGCATCATACGTAAATGGTCCCTTTATTGTGTCCAAGTCATGTGTACCAATTGCTACGAGAGTTCGCTTCCTGCAAATATTTTGATGTAGCTTATCTTGAAGATCAATAAAATTAGCATACGATTCTTTCGTAAAAGTTATATTGCGTAATACTGCGGCCACAACGTGTGGTCGAATTTGTGCAGTTCCTGGTTTAATAATCATTCTCTGTGGACTGCCATGAACTGGAAGTACTCTTCTAAATTTAGGTGGATTGGTCCTACAAATTATTGAATAGTATAATATCTACATTAAAAAAAACCTTAGTTACCCACAAAAGCCCGTCGCAAGCTTTTGTGTAAGCGTACACACACTTACGACGGTTTTATACCTACATATTAAAAAATACGGTTAATCCAGACACTAATCCTTCCGGACAAAGTAAATCATATCGATTTGCTGGTATATCGATTTTGTATAAAACTTCATCGGATGCATTTTGAGCTGCTTGGACATCTCCCTGCTCTTTTGTTATAATCTGTTTTTCTGAAGTTACCTCATCCAGTTCTAATCCAAACTCAAAACACATTAATTCAAATTCAGCATCGGCTATTGATAAAAAATTATTTAGAGATAAAACTTTGCAAAATTTTAATTTAAATCGTGTACTTACAATATATTTTCCCTAAATTTTTAAATAATACATCACGATTGATTGTAACTGTAGGCATTTTGATAACCTTTTAATCCAAATTCAATTTCCCCGAGTTTCTCATCTGCAACGTGTACGTGACATTAAAACGAGAACGATTACCCTGTACCCTATAAACAAATTTGCAAATAACTATTTGTAATCGACAAATAACTTAAAATACTGTGACGAAGTACAATGAGAATTAAAGAAAAGTTAAAATGTATGACAGAAAATAAAGCATTTAAGTATATAACTTTATTGTTTACAAAACAAATGAATAAAGAATAAACGAAACGAAATACGAAGAATAAAATATAGTGGAAAGTTCGCGAAGTAAAATCATCTAAACCACTGAGGTTAATAACTATGGAGACAGTATCTTTAAAACTAAATGGCAATAAAAAACAATACTGTTACGGTTTCGCCGAGTATAAATTTCATATAATTTATCCGGTTATATCACTGGATTATGAATATTAAACCCGAAAACTTTAATTTTTACAATAAATTTATTTCGCAATAAATTCTTCAAATAATACACTTATTTTGCATGATAATTATCAGACGTAATATAACTAGTGGTCACGAATGCGTATCCCAGCGACGAAAATGCAACGAGTGCGCAGCACGAGTTGCATTTTCTTAAGCTTGGGATACGCATGCGGCATGAGTGACATTTGCAAAAAATTATCGATTCTTAAGAGGACCACGAGTTATATTTGGGTGGAGAATATAATGAATTGGTGTGAGAGATAAAACTTAAATTCACAACATGAAAGATTATATTTAAGTTGACAGATAGTTATATAAGAATTTTGTTTTTGTTGTGTAATACTTTGATTCTAATGAATTTATTTTTTTTAATAAAAATCACCAAAAATAATAAATAGTAGGCTATCGCCATAACAACGTTTTTCCCAAAGCGACAATACAACAGTGTTGTATTATCACTTATTAATAACAAAAATAACAAAAAAAAAATTGCATAGTGAAATAGATGATTTTTAGGCATGAATTATATTCTCACTACAATAATTGAAACACTTCACTTTCACTTCCGATATTAACACTTCGAAATTTCAATTTTAAATAACTGTTAAGTTAAATAAACTGTTTCGTAACTCAAATTTCTACACCTATTTATACGACGCAAATACTTGTAGAACATCTCTACACTTCACGAATATTCTTTTCGTTGTATTTGGTTCGCTGCGCCTATTTCATTATTTATTTTTTATGTGTAAACATTTGCTTATACCAAAACAACTGCTTTTGGTTAGCTCAAAACAACAAGGTAACCCCAAATCAACTGCTATAATTTTTTAGTCTTTAATTATCGTAGGTGCCACCTGTGATTCGTCACAGTACCCTCTGCCCAAACTTGTTCGTCCCGTAAAAGGATTCAGACCTCTTTCTCTATAGAACGCCAGTCTCTCCAGGTGTACAATCTTAGGTTTTCCTCATCACGTCGTTAGTTCTGACCTTGTACGGTCCCTCCATCCAGGTTCGAATTTCCGCAATTATCCTTTCTTACGCTGTGGATTATGAAGCCATATCAATTGACCTTCGTCAAATACTTTGTTATTCTTTCGTACATCATACCGGGCCTTCGTTCGATCACTTGACAATTGTATTTTTTCTCTGACAAATCCGTGCATGTAATTGATCTCATCTTTCATGTTGTCCACACATATGTGATGATGAAACTGTTTTAAATTTGAGATCTCCTGGTTGTCTAAGATTGTAGCCAAAAGTATCGTAGCTGGTGTTACTCCTGTTGTGTTATGAGTCGCAGATCGGTACGCCATCAGGAATACTTTTATCCCAATTTCGTTGATTTTATCCACGGTTTTGGCTATAAAATCTTCCAATTCTGTTACCTCGCTTTCATGGCGAATAGTATATGTAATACTAAAATATAAAATCGGTGATTTAATTTTAAAATCAATCAAATGTGAGAAACATAAAAGGCATATAGATACATCCTTTTATTTATATCTCATTGATTGAATCATGGGTCATCATACAATATATGTAATCCGTGCATGTAATTGACAAATCCGTGCATGTAATTGATCTCATCTTTCATGTTGTCCACATATATGTGATGATGAAACTGTTTTAAATTTGAGATCTCCTGGTTGTCTAAGATTGTAGCCAAAAGTATCGTAGCTGGTGTTACTCCTGTTGTGTTATGAGTTGCAGATCGGTATGCCATCAGGAATACTTTTATCCCAATTTCGTTGATTTTTATCCACGGTTTTGGCTATAAAATCTTCCAATGTGGCATTGAAACGCTCAACCATGGCATCAGACTGTGAATGGAAAGGTGTTGTCCGCATTTTATTTATGCCCAGTACGTGGCACATTTTCTGGAAAACAATCGATTCAAAATTCCACCCTTGATCGGAATGCAGTTCCATGCGCATCTTATAACGGCTTATTCAATTGTATACCACTGCATTGGTGTTTGTTTCCTGATTTGGAATGGGGTATACCATTACCACTAATACATATTTGTTGCCACTTTCGCTGGTTGGAAATGGTTCTGCAACATCTATGGCAGTTCGCTCAAAAGTTGCGTCTTTATCAACATCGGCATATCAGCTGGCAGCACTTTCTTGAGTCTGACGTCGATGATGTTTCCACCCGACCGTAATGTTTACAATTCATTCTCGACATCACCGTCTTGACAACGCATCTGCATTTCCATGAGCGTTTCCTTTCCGATGTTGAATTTAGTAGACAAACTTCCCAATCGCTCAATTCACCGTGATACTTCGGGATTTTTAAATTGAAGTAGCCATGCCAAGGCGCCACGCTTCGTTCTTAAAAGAAATGATTGGCCATAAAGGTATTTTCGGAAATGTTCCACACATTTCACTATGGCCAAAAATTCTATTCTTGTCACACAGTAGTTGCGTTCTGGCTTCGATACGATCTTTGAATAATATGCGATAACACGTTCCTGTCCGTCGTTTTCCTGTGACAACACGCCTCCCAAGTCATAATTACTTACATCGGTATCCAAAATAAAACGTTTATTTGGAACGAAAGCAATGGTGTTGTACAAAATCGGCTCTTTAGTTCATTGAACGCTTGCTCGTGTTCACTCCATTGGAACGGCTTGTTCTTCTGGGTTAGTTCTCCTTGTGATGTTGGCACAAATCGTCGATAGTATGTGCATAGTCCGATGAAACTCCTTAGCTTATGTAAGTTTGCGGTCTTGGCCAATCCTTTACGGCGGAGATCGTATCTTTATCTGTATGAATGCCGCTTGTTGTTATCTTGTGTCTCAAATATTTGTCTTCATCCTGGAACAATACACATTTCTTCGGACTTAACTACAATCCAGCTGATTGGAGTCTTTCGAATACCTCCTCCAGCTTTTGTAGATGTTCATTGAAGTCCTTTCCCATAACGATGAGTCATTCAAATATACAAGGCATGTTTTTCAGTGGATACCTTTAAGTACGCATTCCATTAGCCGTTCGAAAGTCGCAGGGGCATTACAAAATAGAAATGGCATGGTATTGAATTGCCATAACCCATTGCCCACACTGAACGCTGTTTTTTACTTATCTTCGTCTGCGACAAGGGATGGTTAGTGTGAGGAGGATCGAGTGGCAGCGTCAAATGGCTTTGATAGGAAGTGCTGCCGAATTATTATAAATCGTGCCGGAATATGAACGAAAGGATTACGGTTGGCGTTGGAGCGCAAATATGGAATAATTGTTGTGAATTATTTGTGTGAAATAAATTTAGTGTTAAATTTATAGTTTGCGAGTTTTATATCCAATGATCAACCGGATAATTATTTGAATTTTTACTCGGCTAAATCGTATCAGTATGTCATCATGGTGCATGACACCTGTCGGAATTAAAATAACTTTCAAAATTATGGAAGAAAATGAAGAGATCATCCTATAACCAAATACTCTTTCGAAAATTACTAAAATAAAAACTCATTGCGCTGTGAGAAACGAAATATGACGAATATAAATTTAGATATATAGCCGGATAAAAGATATTTCTACAAGGTCTAGTCGTAAATAATCCCACATTCCAAATATGGTTACAAGAAACGGTTGGTTTAAATTAACCAATTATTATTTGACAGTTGCCATTTTTTATTCATTTGCTTTTGATTTGGGGTACACCCAAATCAAGTGCTTTTCAAGACAAAACATCAATAATATTTTGTATAATGAAATCTGCATTTATTATTTCAAGATTTTATTGAAAAAAAAAATAAGCAATAGACATTTGCTTATTTTTTTTTTATTTTTAAATTTATAACCCTACCTAATATTTTGTTCAACTAGAACATAAAAGAAAATAGCTGACTTGTTTAAGATGAACTCGATCGTTCAGGATACTGAGAAAGAATTCAAATTCAAACCATATTCATCATAAGATTTAATATATCAATCCCTTAAATATATTTTACTTATTTATTTACCTATTTTTTTTTTTGAAATAGATACAAAAATTTATTTGTATATGTACTTACCATATGGTCAAATTTATCACTACCTATTATGGCACTTCATAAATGATAAATTTAAATTCAACCTGGTAGGTTTAGTTAAGACCAATGTTCTTGTTATTTTATTCCATATATGTTTAAAATCTATGAAACTAACCAAAATTCCATATCTTGTTAAAAATTCAAGTGTTAACAACACTAAATCCAAAAAACTAGTTAAGGTCATCTTATTGACACCGGAATATGCTGCAATTTTAATAACTCAAAATCCCTGGTCAAATTCAAACTTTATTTCTTCCTTTTTATAATTTTGAAATTGTTTTTGTTTCTTTACCCAAAATAAAATAATTTCCTCTTTTGTTTTGAACTAGTGTTTTTATAAAATATTACTGTTACCTCGCTTTCATGGCGAATACTATATGTAATACTAAAATATAAAATCGGTGATTTAATTTTAAAATCAATCAAATGTGAGAAACATAAAAGGCATATAGATACATCCTTTTATTTATATCTCATTGATTGAATCATGGGTCATCATACAATATATGTAACCTGAGTTCAAAACCAAAAAAATTATTGTTTTCAGTACTGTGAGAGAAACATAATTAAATATTTGTAAGACATAAATTACAGAAAAATATTAAAAAAATCATTTAATGGGAGCGATATGAAAATCATCTTCTGGTGTTTTATTATTTCTAAATTTCACATTTTGTTAAGTTTTTGTCTCATTTGACCTAAAAAAAAAGAGTTGTGGAAAGAAACCAAATTGAACATTGAATTCAAAATAGCTTTTTGAAATTGGAATGTTTTAAAAGTTTCAAGAATTTTATAAACTTTTACGATTTTTTTTAAATTACTTGATAATCGAATGTTGCACTAACGAATGTAAGCTTATTAAACATTATTTCCTACGAATATAAAATTTTTAAAGGTTATATATATAATGAGTTGATTAATTTTCAATGATTATTTTTTGCGAATTTTCTTAAAAAAATATTCTTATCATGACGAGTTGTCTGTCGTTCTTAAAACTAAAACAATTTCTTTGTTGCAATGCGACTAGACTATATACTCGAAATATCTCATAAAAAATCACGTTGCAAAAACTTTCTATAACAATGTGTTTTGTCTGACACGGTACATGTAAATAATATAAATTGACCTATGTTACAAAATGTTATTTTTCATAACTAATAAAGAAAAATTTTCTCGTTAAAAGTAAATATTCAAATACAACGTTTCTCTCACTCCAACAAGAACGTATTTTTTTTCTCCAAAATGAATCAAAGAACAAAACATTTTAAATACTTACTCTCGCGTACATAAAATAAATATAATAATCGAAAATTTTTATATCGATAACTAATCAATAACATAATTTTAATTTTATATATTTTGTTTTAATAATTAAATAATTATAATTCACGATTTTATTTATTTATTTAAAATGTAAAAAATAAAATTAAGAGTTAAAAAAAAATATGTGAACAAATTGATCCGATAATAAACCTTGCAATATTAAATTCGATATTTTATTTTATAACAAATTGCCCATTATCTATTAAAAACAAAATATCTACTAATGTTTCAATTCGGTATATTATATGTCAATTAATAATAAAATATTTTTTATATTAGTTATATTTTTTAATATAATATATTGTTTCTTTTATAATAAGGCTTTTAGCAAATTTAATTATAAAAACATAAATTAAAATTCATTAAAAATTTAAAAAAAAAATATTATTCAACATAATATTAATAATAATATAATAGACACTTAGGCGGCAGCGGCTCGCGTTATATATTTAGTAATCATGTTTTAAAGAAAAAATTATAGTTTTACAACTTTTATTTTATTTCTGTTAATATATTTTTTATATAACTTTGATTATTTAGTAAATTTTAGAGATAATAAAAATTTATGTTTATGTTTAACTAATTAAATAGTACGATGTATTATTTTATTTTATTAGATATATTTAACTTTTAGTATTTTAAATTGAATTTTTATAATATAATATTTTATTATGTTTTATTAATAATAAGCCAAAAAATTCAAATTATTTTAAATAAATATTTAAAAAAATAATTTGTAATTGTTTAAGATAGCTGAATTTGTAAACAATAAAAAAGATTTTGTATTTTATAATTCAGGCATTTCGAATAATCATAACATAACCAATTTAAATATGAAATAGAAAAATACCAACCAACATACAAAAAGCAAAGAGCTTTTAGTTTTAATGTAGTTTTAATTAAATTTGAAATGATTTATACTTTATTATAGTCCATACATAAAAACTTTAAGGCATAAAGAGACCTTTAAAAAACGAATGAAAAATAAATTAAACCATAAAAAATGTATGCTTTACGTAATTGCTTAACCTTTTACCTTGTTATTTATTTTAATTAATTAATATAGTAATAGTAGAATAATTATCTTATTTCTAATCGAATCAAAAAATTAAAGAAATTAAATCGAAAGAAAAAATATAATAAAAACATTTCAGTTAAATAGAAAATCAAATGAAAATAAAAAAAATGATGAACATAACTAAATTCTTTTCTCCATTAATTTTTTTTTTATTTTTTTCCACTTTTTGATCAAAATGTCCACTTAGGCGACCACCCCTAAAAAATAAAAATAAAATGTTATACAATATAATTTATTATATTAATTTTTTATGTTTTAAAAAATAATAAGTGATGTGAAAATTTTGTCGTTTTATTATAACAATCGTTGGTATATATACGAAATTTAAAATATAGATCAGTTATTGAATTATATACGCAGTTTGAGCATTTTTTATTATTAAATATCAATTAATTAGAATAGTTTTCCAGTTGTAATTAAAGACCCAAAAATTTAACTTTATATTTTTTTATTTTTCAGTCATTATTTTATTTCATTAAGACAAGTGTGTTTTGATGACATCAATATAACAAAAAATTCAAAAATGTGAATTAATATAATAAAATAAACTATATAATAACTATTATATAAATTTATATAATAAAATATATTAATAATATTATATAATATATTGATAATATAAATTAATATAATATAGAAACTTGAAATAAAATACATAACATCTGTTTTTTCTTAATTACAAACCTTCAAATGTAAAATTGTGAACTAATTTAATACAGTATTTAATTTGGTTGTTATTTTGAATGAATCAGCTGTTATTAGTATATTTGGATTTACCTAATATAAATAAATTACTAGTTTACATTAAAAGTTTGTAGTTTGCATTTTTTGATATTAAATTTATACTATTTTTTTCTTCAAATTTAATTTATTCTCATTATGAGTTGTTTTGTTATATTAAAATTTAAGAACATTAAGATGCTGGTTATTTTGTGTGAATCAAAGAAATAATGACTGAAAAATTAAAATTATAAACGTAAATTTTGAGTGTATAGTTTATAATTCAATACCCGACGAAAAAACTAATTAAAACCAAAGTTGGTGGTCCTTCGAAACTTTTTTAATTGAATTATACGTAAACAAAAAAAATATGTCATAATACTGTTTTACATAAAATTTAAAATCTTTTTGATCCAATTTAATGTAATAATATTCGAATATATTCAAGAAAACTAACAAAAAATTAATAAAAGGCGATAAACTGGAAATAACATGTGTTATTGTTATACACAATAAATAGAAAATAAATACAAAACTAAAAATCAATCTAAATATGTTTATAGTTGACATTTAATCTAATTTATTTTATTAAACCTATTTTATTTTGTTTGTTTGTGTTTAAATCTTTGCAAACTATTTTGATGCTTAGAGACACTATTAACTATTTCGTGGTTTGCTACGTTCTTCGTAATAGCAAATGGGTCGGCCGATCAATTCTGCATTCTAACAGAGGGTTATTATTATGTATTTATTCACCCTTGATCGTAATCAGATGATAAAAATCCGTTTCACATATCGCCCCTATCAGAATTCAAATCCGGTACTCCCAACTCTAAACCTATTTTGATAAGCTCGATTTATTTAACAAAACATACAACCGACACCTACATCAAAATAGCTATCGCGCATATATATCGCGCATAAAATTTAAGATTATTACCTTAGAGATTTTATTAACCCGAAACATGTCGTAGTCTATATATGGTGATTATAGTAGAGTGTGAGTACTAAAAATCTTTTATTATAAAAATTATAATTGTTACAAATACAAGTAGAAATGATGTTGTTTAAATTATCATATTTTAAGTAAGTGTAGAACAGTGCTTAAGCATTATCTACTATTGAAAATACACCGACTTGTATAAAACGAGATTATTTTTGATTATTATTAAACTAGTAATCTTTATGTTGAAAAATAGATGTATATAATATATAACAAATTAAATAAAATTTAAAGATTATTTATTACTTGTTTCTCGGGCTCTACCCATTGTTCAATCTTATCAGGCAGTGGTGCCCCTAACTCAATGGGAGCTGGAAATGTTGCATATTGTAGTGACTGCATTAAATTTATATTTGATTGATTTGGACCCAAATGGGGCGGATTTAAATATTCCATTTGCCATTGCTTGAAAAATTATATTATTTGTTTATTTATTACAACAAAATTAATTCAAACTAGTATTTACCGGAAAATGATCTTGAGGAATCGGTGGTTGCATTTCTTCAATAAAATGATTTCTTGGTGGTCCAATTGGCGCATGAGGTGGCGCAAGCCAATTAGGTGTAATTTGCTGTTGTTGTTTATCCATCATCCATGATTGTGGTGTAGGATCTTCCATATTTGTACCGATATATCCTAGTTTCCAATTTCGTTCTGTACCGATTGGACGTGGTTTACGCCCATCATCTTGGATTGGATGAGTTTGGTTTGGCATCCCACTAATTATACCTTGTGAATTATTTGGTGACATGGCAGGTGATCCTCCGATATTTTTTGTTAGCCCATTTTCAAGACCCATCATTTCACGCTGATTAACTAAATGACCAAGCTCACTAAACCATCGGTTATTTGCTAGTTGTGCTTGATTTCGAACTGGACCTGGTGCAGCATTATAGGGACCGGTTGTAATTTTTTGATAATTATTAATTCCGTTTTGATGAAACATCCCACCATAATTTTGATTTGGATGTTGTTGAGATGGAGGAATATTAGATACCAGTGGTTTAGATTGAGATTGAATGCTACTTTGTTGATGCATTGATGAAAATGAGGATGCACGTGGATTTAATCTAGACATATGCAGAGGATTTGTTTGAATATTTGAATGAAATATTTGTTGCATTGGTTCTGGTTGTTGACCATAGTTCATCATTTGAGGCGCTAGGTTTTGTCCTGTATTTGAAGATGATTCGAAAAGATTTTGACGTGTATTTGTAGTATGCACATTATTCGCTGATAAAGTATTGTATTTATCGATTTGCCTCATTTGATTGCTAGATGTATTCATCACTGGACGCTGTACTGCAAGGCCAGATGTATTAACTGTACATGATTGAGATTGAAGGATTTGAGACTGTTGGTTTACTTTTCCAATTTCACTGTGCATTGAATTTGGAGTATTTATTGCTGTATTTGATAGTGATGAACCAGACATTGAATTTGAAACAATTGATGGTATAACTGAATTTGTTTGATGTGGTTGATTTGGTGGTGTAGTTGCACTACTGGATGCTTTCGAACCTACTGGTGAACTAACAGTTGCACCACGATAACCTGGAGCTTTAGATGCATCCACTTGCAGTGGTGGAACATTTTCAATAAATTGCTTGGAATTATTAGAACTATATTGTTTTGCTTCCCATTGATTACTATACGAATCATTAAAAAGAGAATATTCATGCGCCTGCGCATTACCATGTTGTAATTGATTTATTTTTGATTGCAATTGTGATGCTAATCCAGTTACAGCTGGTTGTATTATTGATGATGCAGCTAATGAAATTGATGACGATGCAGTCATTACGGTAGAACTATTCCCACTACAGCTCGATTGTGCAGGACACTGTAATAATAAAGGAGAAGCGACATTCCGACTTATAGCTTTTGGAGGTCCAATTGGTGTAATTGATCGAGCGCTTCCACTATTAACTAAATTACTATTAGTAGAATTTTCAGTATGCGATGAATTCTGCGAAAATGGTGGCTTATTTGAAGTTCCGATTATTGGTGTTTGCTGAGAAGATGGATTTGTGTTTATACCAGTTGTGAATGGTGCTGGTAGGCCTGATTGATTTCCGCTTGTATGATGTTTGATTGGCGAGAGCGGTATGGAATTTGAAGCAGCACAAATAGGATTTCCCGTAAAACTCGGTTTTTTAGAATTTGCATCTGTGTTTGACGAAACCTTAGCGGCAAATGTACTAGGTGTTGTGACAGTATGGAAAGTTCCAATTTGATTCATAGTATTTGAATTACTTTTTATTGTATTCTTTAGAACGTGCATTGAATTCGTAAAAGAAACTGTTGATTTACTTGTATTAGAGATTGTAGTTAATGC
The DNA here is from genome assembly GCA_963932295.1 of Tipula lateralis. Lineage (NCBI taxonomy): Eukaryota > Metazoa > Arthropoda > Insecta > Diptera > Tipulidae > Tipula > Tipula lateralis. The sequence goes on along the minus strand of OZ010738.1, from coordinate 188,018,167 downwards.
TATATTTCTTTTTATACTATTTTGTCCAATTGTGGTTGTAGTATTATTCATGTGATTTGTAACATGAGGTGTCCGGCTTGATTGAGAAGTAAACAAACTTTTTAAATTTTGAGATTGTGGACGCATTCCAGAATGAACTGTAGAAGATAAAGAGCTAGTCGGTTTTGTAGAATTTGTAGCTGAGACCGATGATGGAGCTGTAGTTGTTATGATTTTAGGTGTATTATTAAGAGCCAATGATGTGGGCTGTGATTTAATAATAGTTTTACATGAAGTAGATGTGGCTATTGATGTATTTACAGAAGGTAGCGGTGTAGATTTTTCCCAAATGCTAGTTCCAGTCGGAACGATTGGTTTAGTAAGGTTAGGCCGGGGAACCATTGTTAAAATATCCACATCAGGATCTTTTATTAATGTTCCGATTAAAACACTAGCTTGTCTTGTTGCTTCTGGTGAACCTTTAATAGTAATGCAACGATCACCTTGTGCTTTTCCTAAAAAAATATAAAATAAATTATTATAATTATTTCAGAACGGATTAGATGTTAGTATCTATTTGGAAACACACATATTGAAGGGATTAATATATTAAACAGAAAAATTTAATTATTTTAAGATATTTAATGAGATGTTACTACAATTAGAGATAAAAAGTATTTAAAATATGTATTTATGTTCGTTTAATATCTAATTGCAAAAACATATTAAAACGTATGTAATCAAATATAAACATTTTCTTTAATTTGTAAAATAAATGAATATTACATAAGCGCGAAATAAATAAATCATAACTACAATAAAAACTAACTGCATATTATTAAACGTATATATAAGTGTGGTTACTTGTCTTTTAAATTCCGAAAAAGATTAGGATAAGTATGTATAACGAAAACTTTTATGAAATATTTATAACTTCAAAAATATTTATAACTTAAACGATAAGTTAAAATACACTTATTATTTGGTTATTATTAGAATTTTGATATACTTCCATAAGCTGGAAAAAAATATGTTTTAATCAAAAATAAAAAAACATATATATATACTAAAATCAAACAATCTAAATAACTGCAAAATATTATTATTGTAATTCTTATTTTTTCAGTATCGTTAAATTTCTGTATTGTGTGATTAAATATATTTCGGCAATCAAATTGACATCTTCAGTAATAATTATTCAATGTGAATAATTCCACTATGTATACGGAATATTTTTTGAATTACAATATCAAAATATTTTATTTGATTCAATTTAAAAGTGGGATACACTTTTAAATTGAATCAAATAAAATATTTTGATACTGTAATTCAAAAAATATTCCTTATACATAGTGGAATTATTCACATTGAATAATTATTGAAGATGACAATTTGATTGCCGAAATATATTTAATATACATATACCAAAATAAATATTTTCTCTGAAAGGAATACTTTTTGAATGAAAATATCAAAATATTTTATTTGATTAAAACAAAATATTATGTAAATACATAAAGAACAAACAAAAATAAATGCAATAAACAGAACCTAAATAAAAGCATATACAAGTTATCCACAACTAGGAAGATCGTTAGTAACATCAAAAATAAACAAATAAATGGAATAACAAAATTGCGCTCATTGGTGATATGAACGAAATAGTTCTAGCCAAACAAAGAAAGTAAAACGCAAAAAAAAATACATAAAGGAAATAGATTATGAATTATAACTTATTGAAATAATTTGACATTTATATATAAATAAAATAATAAACCTATCGATATGAAATATCTTACCAAAGCAAATAAAAGAAAATAAATAAAAAAACTTTTACCACATAAAGTTGAATTATGTTTATACACAGAGTTATATAAAAGTTATACAAAACAATGAAAATTGTAATCCAATTAATTAATATAAATCGTTCCTTGTAGCGTTAAAAAAAACAATAGTCTATAAACAACTTATAACTAACAAAACATTATAATGCAATAAGAACGTTCTGCTAATTATTTATAAAATACATATTTAAAATTTTCAGTTAAAGTAGGGCATATATTAAATTGAATAATATAAGATAATCTGCAATTTTAAATTTACCTTGTTTCTCAACTTCTATATGTGCTCCAGTAGCGGCACGAATTGCATTAATATTACTTCCAGCACGCCCAATAACTCGAGAAATAGCGTGTGCAGATACTTGAACTTTTTTACAACCTTGTTCTGAAGGTGCAGTGGTTGTTTGCTGAATGGAACTCTTTCTTACAACTTCTTTCCACCCCTCACCATCCCGTTTTCCGTTAACATTAACATTTCCATTTTGGTTGTGAGATTGTTTTAAATTAATTTTAGAATGGATTGCATCATGGTCATGATGCCCTTTTTTCGACGGCTTCTGTTGAGAATTAATATTTATAAAAATATTCTCGCTGGTTGAAGTAGATGCAACTGATTGTGACTCATACGCTTCTTCTTTATGATGTCGAGAAGTTTCAAATACTAATGATTTACGGCTATGACCATTACTATTACTAGTAGTAGCAATATTATTATGACTCGCAGTTGGTGGTAAATCAGTATTATAATTTGCAGTTAACTTATTCGAGGAAAGATTTGATGGTAGCGCATCGCTCTTCTTGTCGGTGTATTTCGAGAAATTTCGACAACTAGCATTGCCATTATCTCTAGGAATTATGTTTTCCTTCTCTTGATTCAATTTATTATTTTCTTTATTTACTTTAGTATTTTTATTATTACTTGTTTCGTTCATTTTTTGCATTTGATTTATTTTCTTATTTTCAGTTAATTCCATTTTTCTTTTCGGGTTATTATTTTCAATAACATTATTATTGTTTTCAGGACTTATAGAATTCCGTTCCTGTTTATTGTTTTTATTATTTTTCTTTTTCGATTTGTTATTTCTCGTTTTATCAATTTGGCTTGATTTTACGTCGGCGCTGGAACATGAACTATGACTGTTAGCATCAATACCTGAATCGCCTTCTTCACGATCATGACTATTATGATGTTGAATTGATGCAGCGTTTGTCGTTCTCACAGTATTTGACTTAACTGTAACTTCATCATCTTTATCACTATCATCATCATCATCTTTATCGTTATCATCGTCATCATCGTCCTCCTCATCTTTGCCATGATTATTACTATTATTATTTGGATTATTATTAGTTTTAAACATTTCGATCATTTTCCGCTTCTCTTTCTTTTCAATTTTTTTCTTCTTTTTACGTTCGCGACGCCGTGCAGCAGCCGCTCGACGACTTTCTTCTCTTGTTTTTTCCATATCTAATTCTTCAAGGAGAATCGATGCATTCTTGTTGGCTTTCACAGCTTGAGCTTCTTTAGCCGCACGTATTATTTTTACACATTCATTACATTTTTCTAATAATTCTTTATCGCTGACCGTGTTTATATATCGTGTCATTTCTTGATCAGAAGGGAATTGTGTAACATGATTTACCATCCATTTAACAACTTTTGTATGACCTTTACGAAATGCGGCCATCAGGCAAGAAACTTTACGGTTGTCTTGAGAATCAATGTCAGCTGATGCATTATAAAGAACTTCAACCACTTGTAGATGACCACCATTAGCTGCCAACCACAATGGAGAGTTACCTTTTTTATTTTTTACTTCCACAGCTGCTCCACGCGATAAAAGTAATTCCACAAATTTTATATGTCCTTTATCAGCGGCTATTGTTAAAGCTGTATCACGAGACGATGGTACTGGTGCAGCGTTGACATCAGCTCCTTTGTCCAAAAGTACTCTGCCAACTTCAATATATCCTCCACTGGCAGCTTCCATTAATGGAGTTAATCCAGTTTTCGCTCTGTGTTCTACATTTGCTTTACGGTCTAATAATAAACTAACAACTTCGTGCCTACCTTGAAAACATGCTAATGTTAAGGCGGTGTTACGGTTTGTTTCAATTTGCGCATTAATATCTGAACCCATGTCCAAAAGTAATTTAACAGCAGCAGTATGACCATTCATAGCTGCCAACATTAACGGTGATATTCCCAATTTACTACCGGTACGTGAATTTATTTCAGCACCCGAGCTAAGTAACAATTTAATGATATTAACGTATCCCCCACTAGCAGCTAGGCTTAACGGTGTATAGTCTGATACATTCCGATGTTCCTTGTTTGCACCTACATTTAACAAAAGCTCAACCACCTCATACCTTCCACCTGAACACGCAAGAGATAGAGGAGTGTCTTTAGTTCTTTCTGATTGTGCTTCTAACTCAGCGCCATGTTTTAATAATGTTTCAACAACTTTTTCATGTCCTGCGGTAGCTGCTAGAATTAATGGTGTAAATCCTTTCTTATCACGGTGTTCAATATTAGCTCCTCGGTTTATTAATAGTTCAACTAATTCTTCATGACCACCGGCACATGCCAATGTTAAAGCAGTGTCATGGTTTGAATCTGTTTCTGAATCAACATCAATTGTTTTTTCTTGTGGTACATTAGAAGTACCAGGAACCGGAAATTGGGAAACTGTGTTGCCGTGTTGATGTTGGCCTGCTGGTGCTTGTCGCAATGATGAATAACGATTTTTATCTTTTCGAGATTTTTCAGCACTTTTCTTGGATGGGCGATCCGTAGATATTCCACTTTTAGAAGTAGTTGGTACTACTTGGTTTTGATTCATTTGAACCATGGTTGGTGGCACAACAGTTCCACCATTTGGATTTTGTTGTGTTTGAGTTGCTACTTGAACTTGATGCTGATTACAATGTTGCGTCTGCACTTGAGTTTGCTGAGGAATCACAGGATGAACAGAAATATTATTTTGATGGATTAGATTTGGCGCTAATTGAATATTTGACTGCATTTGAATGCCGGTTTGAGTTTGTTGTGCAATCGTTTGAGTTGGAGCTATTTGATGGGATTGCGTTTGATTTCCAATCAGGGCTGGTTGCTGTTGGGGTGGTGGGAGGGGTGGTTGCTGATGCGATTGCAATTGACCTTGAACAGGCGGTAATTGAAATAATAATTGAAGCGGCGGTGAAGTTTTATCAGTTTCCACATTGAAAACTAATTTTGCTTGTTGTTGGGCATCGACAAGCGAATTTTGTTGTTGTAATTGAAGTTGTTGTTGATGGTGTTGCTGCTGTTGAGTATCAGCAGTTGATATTGATGACGTCGAAGCAATTGATGTCGATTGACATTGGGATGTTAAATGAGGTGGGAGTGATGTTAGAGTAAATGTATTTGGTGTTTGGAGATGCTGTTCAATTGCAGATGTTGGAATGATTGAAAGCGATGCATTATGTTGATTCTACGGGAAAGAAAAGTTAATAACTTATATGCGCAAGAATACTTTTTAAAAAACTACTTGTAAATGACTTAGTAATTGTAACTGTTCGACAGATAATTGTTGCTGTAATTGCTGTTGAAGTTGTTGATGATCAATACTCATTACAGGATTTTGTTGTTGTTGCCTTTGATGCTCTTCTAAAGTAGATGATGAAGATGCAGTATCAGCTATAGTTAACTGAGTTGGATGGGAAGCATTGCCTTGCCATTGTCCCGTCCACCTTGTTTTACAAAATGAATTTATACCAATTAGATTGGTATATGTCTCGAACTCGTGGCAAGTTAAGTTAGCAGCAATTTCCTTGAAAAAAAAATACAAAAACTGAACTATTGCTCAACGGTAAAGATTTATCTAGACTACCTGTAAAGCAACCGGTAAATCCGGAACGCCATGTAGCGCACTTATTACCTCATCTAAGTAATCAACCCATTCTAAATTACAAGGCTCTCGTGACCCATCAGCTATTGTAGAAGCCACATTTCCTACATCTTCAGTTGTAAAAGAGTTTAATGGTTCATCTAATGGTGGATATATACCACATTCAGATATTGTTTCAGTATCATGATCTTCAACTGTAAACATGTGCAATTGATCATCAGTTTCACTTAATGAATCTAAAAGCAAGAAAATAAAAATAGATAACTTTTATCGAAAATAAAAATTCATTTGTTTAACTAACTGTGTTGAGATTGGTTAGAATTAAGTTTAGCATGTTGTTGTGGTAGAATAAATTGAGAATTAATGTTCGATTTAATCCCTTGATGATTAACATGTTGATGCACTTGTACAAAATCTTGAGCTGTAGTTAATTCAGTTTTAATGTCTTGCATTACTTCACAAAATATTCGCGATAAATCAGCTAACTCTGAATCTAAACAATTTCAACAAAATATTAGGAATGTAAAACATAATTTATAAAATCATTCATAGTTTATGTAAACTTACTATTTACAGAGATGTTTTTGCTCGGTGAAACTGGTACGTGCTCACTAGTTGTTGATAAGGGAGGTGATTCAGATGGAGATTTTGGTTGATCGCTACACAATCGTTGCGCAAATTTTTGAAAGGGATGATTCGGAATTGTTGCCACCATTTGTAGCATTTTTTGATTAAGCTGCGTATTCGAGATTAGTTGACTAAACTGTTGTTCTTCTTGTTCCGTTAAAATCATTGTTGATTGAGGCTGTTGATTAACAATAGGAACCATATTGATGTTTTGTGAATTATTATTCGAAGGCGAAATAATAGGTTGTTGTAAATTATTCAAGGTTATGGAATTTGGTGACGTTGCACGGTTAATGTTCGATGATTGTTTAGTTCCAATCGATTGCGGCTGTTGAATTGAATCATTAAGATTTTGGTTAATTTGTGGTGGTGAAATCATTTGAGTTCCAGTATGAAATGGTTTAGGCGATGTTGCCTGTTGCAATATGATTTGATTTGGCTGCTGTGTCTGTAAATTAATGTTTGACATTGATTGTTGCATAATTTGTAAATTTTGATCATTTGATGTTGTCGATAAGGATTGTGTTGGCTAAAATTATATAGATAGTAAAATATTTTAAAACGAAAAATCTTTATTATAAGTTTGGAAGAAAAATATACCAAATTGTTATAAATTGATACCATTTGATTTTGCTGCAATACTCCAGCTGATTTTTTCAAATTTTTTGGTTTTACTTTAGGTCGATCACTAATTGCTGTATTTGGTGAGACTTCAGATGGTGCTGAAATATGAGTTGAAGTCGTTTGAGTTTTATTCAACGTACCTCGTTGTTGTGTAGCTGTAGTAATAGTATGTGGTTGTTGCAATGGTGTAGATGATAAGGAATTGGCAGTTAGTAAAAATGTGTTATCAGACGCGTTTGCACCTTAATTTAAAAATAAATATGAAATTAGTTTTTAAATTAATTAATTAAATGTATTTTAAAACTAAAAAGTCAAAACATTACAAGGAATTTCTATTGTTTGTTAAACTTGCCTGTGACAAAGGTGGCAATTGCGGCAGATTGCATTGCACCACCAGTGGGTATTTGCCCCAATGATGGAGAATTTGATGTCGCAAAGCTAATGCCGCTAGTACCACAGACCCCTAATTTAATATTTAAGAAATTTAAGCATTTCAATATTCGTTTATTGATTTCGTTGTACAATTATTATATATGGAATATTATATTATGTTTGGAGAATATAGAAAATTATTTAGAAACTGTTCATTTTCTGACAGCAATTTTTTAATTTTTCAAAAAATGTATATTTAATAAAATAATAGACAATATCGTGATTCAAAACAGAAAATATTTTATCTTAAATAAATTATTAAATATTTGATTATAAGTCATTTAGTTTAGAAGTAAATGGTATAAGTGTATAATTAAAAACAAACAAATTATAGGGCTATGAATTTTTATTTTTTATAGATAAAATTATAGAACTTAGTAATTATAAATATGAAATTTTTTAAAATAACAAACATCGCAAAGAATAGTGATCAAAATTTGATGTTTATTAGTGATAATTAGTCTGAAGGACTAACATATGACAATTTCGTAAAACACGAGTTGGCATAGAACAATAAAGTAATTTAACTTTTATATTATATTAAAACTCAAAAAGAACAAACTATTGTATTATAAAATGAAACATAAAAACTCAATTTTAGTGTAAATAAAATATATTTCAATTTTCTTACCTTGACCAGATGGAGTTGTAATATCAACGTAAGTGGTTGACGGTAATAATGTCGATGGTGGACCATTTGTTTCGCATATCAATTGTATATTTGCCTTAGGCATTGAATAATCAAGCTGTAATGATAATTTTATAGTAATTATACCAGATTTTAGTAAACATACTATTTTAGAACAGTAACATTTTTGTGATTGTAATCTCAGTTTCAATTAAACCATTTTACCTTTTGATGATATTCTTGAAGAATTTTTTTATGCTGTTGAAGTTGTTCTTCAGTTATACCTGAGTTTGATGTCAAATAAATCGGATTTTCATCCTCTCCTACTGGTTGTGATCGAACCTGTTGAGCTTCCGAAGTCGTTAAATTTGACTCAAAAGATGATGGAACTTGACGAATTTTATGCCGTAATAAACTTTTTTGTTTATTCGAAGCCGACGATGATGATGAAGCAGTTGAAGTTGATGGAGCAGATGATGCTGCAGCAGCTATTTGATTTAGATTTAATTTATACGTATATTAATAATTAATATTATCTTGTAACTTACCATGTGATAAACCATCAATAAAACCATGATGGGCTAGTCCATGAGCCAATCCATCACTAAATCCATGATGCATTTGTAGTAGTCTCATATGTGTCAATAATGAATCTTGTTGTGCACCTTGTCGTACAGCATTGGAATCGACAATTATATTACCAGTAGAGGTTGCAACTAACTGAGAGTTGGATATGAGTTGTTGGTGTTGCTGCTGGTCAGAACTATCTTTGATTTGTTGTAATGATGGTTGATGAAATAACTGTTGATTAGAAACCCGAATCGCTTCGGGGACCTCGTGTAATCCAGGTGGTACAGTAAGAAGTTGTTGTTGGGCTTGTGTTACTATATGCTGTTGTTTGAGAGTTGGTTGTTGCTGTTGGGGCATAATAAATGGTTGTTGTAGTTGTGGTGTCTGAACCATATTACTGTTACCATTTGAATTGCTTCCCATAGATTGAGGATAATCAAGAAGCATTTGCACCACACCAATATGGCCACCTTTTGCTGCTTCAATTAACATTGTACTATTATCTTTAAGCTTATGGAATGGATCAGCACCACTTTTAAGGAGAAATTCAACAACACTTTGATGACCACCTGCGCATGCTAATGACAATGGTGTATGGTCATTATTAGTTGTTTGCCTGTTAACATCTGCTCCTTTCCCTATTAAGAATTTTACCGTACAAATGTGACCAGCACGACATGCCTTCATAAGCGGTGTTCGGCCACCCTCTGATTCATGTTCTAGTTTTGCATTATAATATAGTAACATTTCAGCAACATCTGTGTGACCATTTTCACAAGCATACGTTAGCGCGGTATCACCTGTCTGTGTTTGAGCCTGTACATTAGCCCCACTTTCTAATAAATACCTTTAAATAGAACAAATATATAAATAGTTGTTTTTTAAGAAACCTTATGTTAACTTACTTTACAAGATCTATGTGACCCTCTTGTGCTGCTTCCATTAGCGGGGTTGATGCTCCAAGTTCTATTTTAGCACCATTTTTTATTAGGTAATCTGCAACATCAATAAAACCACCACAACATGCTAATGTTAATGCAGTTTCTTGGGTTTCTTCTGTTTGTGCATTAATATTGGCTCCCTGAGATAACAGTAATGCAACCATTTCTTCATGTCCCTCGCGGGCTGCTTCCATTAGTGGGGTGTATCCTTCATCATTGACTTCTTCAATGTTAGCACCTCTCTCAATTAATAGCATTGCAAGGTCTACATGACCACCACAAGCAGCCAATGTTAATGGAGATTCAAACGAATCTGTTGGCATATTTACTTGCGCTCCAGAATCTAATAAAAGCCTAGCTACTTCAACATGACCATCCATTGATGCTTCCATTAACGCTGTATGCATTTCATCCGTTTTATGTTCCTGATCTGCACCGGCTTCTAATAGAAATCTTACCATATCTAGATGACCTTTATAGCAAGCTAATGTTAGAGCACTTTCCTTAAATTCATTTGAATGAGTATTAATGCCCGCTCCATGTTCCAATAATATCTATAATACCAATTATTAATTTTTATTAGGATTTCTTATTTCTTTAGAATAAGCAATAATAATTCACAACATGACATCAGATAAGATCAATACTATCACTACCCAAATAAAACTGGAATTTGAAACAAACTCAACAGAAAAACTCGAAGGTTCATATCTCGGATTTAATCATTTGTAGAAACAATTGAAATCAAATTAATTAACGGTCATACCTTTGCAACTTCAACATGACCTGCAGATGCAGCTTCCATTAAAGGCGTGTGGCCATTTTCATTGTGATCTTCTACATTTGCATCGTGAGCAAGTAATTCTTTAACAGCTGGTACATGACCACCTGCACATGCATACATCAAAGGTGTATTACCAGTTGAAGATTGTGCATTTACATCAGCCCCATGATTAATAAGTAGCCGAATTATATCAACATGACCAGCTGATGCCGCCTCCATTAATGGCGTACAGTCATTTTTTTGACCACGATCTTCAACTTGTGCCGACATCGCAAGTAATACCTAATGTAAAAAATCAAATTATTGGTTATCTATTATAATACTAAATTAAAGTTAAATTACTTGAGCTAACTCGTAATAACCCGCTGAGCAAGCCAATGATAACAAAGAATCACCATCATCCGTGGCCTCGTTTATTGTACTTTTACCTTCACCTAATAATCTACGAACAGCATTAACATCATTATCGTTGCATGCAGCTACCAACGAACGCGATACTGAACTGTAATACGTCAATTTTTTCATTATTTAGTCAATCAAGTTATATTACAACAAATTTACTTTTTCTCTCGAGAACTGCTATCAGTTCGCATTTTTGTTAGGGTTTGCGCTGCCTCATCTAATGCAAGAGTAGCACGTCTAATTACTGGTAGTTTATCAGGACTAATGTTAGCTGCTGCTTCTAATAATGCTTCTAATCTAGCCTTTGTTTGAACTTGATCAGTATCAATATCAGATGGTGAATCTGCTAATAAAAAATGACCACTTTGTTCTGGACTACCAGGAACAATATCATCTTCGTCATCATCTTCATCGTCATCTTCATCATCGTCATCATCATCATTCTCATCTACTTCATTATCACAACTATCTGAACATGAATCAGGTATTTCTTCTATTTCTCCTTGATCGAGGGGAAATGAATCAACCTTAAAAAAAATTTAAAAATAAATATTGACAAAATATCTTAAAATTACGTGTCATAATTTCCATGAATTTCTTTGTTTAATTATTTTAAATTAATATTAAAAGGAACATGCAAATCACTAAATTATATTACGATTAAAAATACAACGCTGAGTGATAGCGATTATTATATGAACGAAAATATACAATTTTCGATGTAATTATGTTACAACAAAATGTCCATTTGCAAAATCAATAATACAAAAAGTAGTTTTTAAAACACATTTTCACTTATTTTTATTATAACAAAAACTAGTATGTAATTTGTTTTAAATTAATTTAAATAAGTTTAATATTGTATTTGAAATACAAACTAGTCGGAAATTGTTAATCAAGGGAATAGGTAGTGATTTTCCAAAGATATATATATATATATATATATATATATATATATATATATATATATATATATATATATATATATATATATATATATTTTACTTGTTCTACCATTCGAGGGTCTCGGGTTCGATTCCCGGGTTAGTGAGAATTCATGATTGGGTGATTTTAATCTGTATGTAATTAAACAAAAATTAAACAAAAATAGCAACCACTATTGGAAAAAATGTTGAAAAAATTGAAACGATAGGCGAAATAAAATGTATATGAGATAGAAACACTAAGCAAATCCTACAAAAACCTGATGCATGCCGCCTTCTAGAAATGGTTAACAGTGACGTTGGCAAATACATACTACTGAGTTTACGATGATAACTCCAAACGTTATAGAAAACTTTTTATTTAAAATTTTAAAGTCAATTGGTAAATATAATTTTTGGCTCAAAAAATTAAAAATAATTGAGTCCATTTGTATTTTGATTTTTGTATTTTAATTATAGATTTCCATTTTTTTTATTATTAAATGAAATGCTAATAATTAACATTTATTATATAATAATATAATTATAGAAAAAATATATAATAAAATTATAGAAAAAAAAACTTTATTATTTAATTAAGGATTTACTAGCCCAAATATTAACTATTGCAGCATATTTTTTACAATTTTTGTGTAACACTAATAATTTTAAGTACCCTGTGTATAGTAAAAACCACAATAAATATTATGAGCGTCAAATGCTATTAGTATAATATGCTCTTAAGTTGTGATGATCAATATCTGTATAAACCAATAATAATATAAATCAATTTACATAAATTATTCTTGAATAAGATAACTTTTTACGAATTAGGACGTAAATTAGAACTACCTTGATTTTTTCTCCTAATAAAGAACATTTTCTCTACTATTAATAGATAAGACTATTATGCTGACTACAAAATAACAGGCGAGTCCCTGTTAAAATTAAAACTTGAATCAAGTATATACGTACATGAGGATAATTTTGTATTGATTCGAAAATTTAGATATGTATATTAAATTTTAAGAATAATTTTTATCGTGTCCAAGAGAACATACTTTAGAAAAAAAATAAAAATGTGGATTTATTTATCCGAAATTGATGTTCATATATAAAAATAAAAACCATAATTGAATAAAACCGTGTAGAGTTAAAATAATATAAATCGTGGAGAAATAATTTGGATTTGGGGTCAAAATCTTTGCATATTTGAAATGACTTGTCAGGATTTGTAGTGACAATGCACTTGGACTACGCTGCGTTTGATCTAGAATGCAAAAAATTATTCTTCGAAAAACGTACTATTTTTGTCCTCAACGACACAATAAACTATTGTTTAAATCTATTATTATTGTTATTAACATAAATATTATTTAAATTGGGAGTTTTAGTTGCAGAATAGAAGATCGATCTAAATTTTGGTAAATAAAAATATTTTTTGAACTTTTACTATAGAATGACGTATAAGTAAAAATCGCGAATGGTCTTCTACTTGAATATATTTACTGGTCAGTTCAATGATATATAATTATAATTATAAAAAAAATAAATTTAACTTTCAACAACAATTGTTAAAGTGATTGGCACCACAAAACTGATTAACAACATAAATATCGGATAAGAACAACTTTGCTTAAAGTTTCCTTTGAAACAAGTTTGTGTATTTGTTCGAAAATTATTGCGTACTCTTTATTGAAGAGATAAACTCGAACATACCTAATATATTTACAAGAAAGCTTCAAAGTCTAGCAGTCTCATTTATTCATTTACACTGTAAAAAATACGACAAATATATTAATAAATTATCATTCTTTCCGAAAATGTACAAACCATTATAATGTAGTTTAGTTACTGTTATAACGTCGAGTTACTTTTATATAATAACAGTTATATTTGTTTAGGAACTATTAGTCTCAGGATTGAAATTGGTTGGGTAATAACATGATTAAATAATTGATACACATCTCAAAAGGTGTGTTTGACCTTAAAATAGTTTTTCTTAAATATCTCTAAATAATATTTATATTTTAAATCTTTATAAATAATCCTTATACATTTTATATTAATATGTATTGTATTCGATAGGTTATACGTTTATCACATGGATATGAGAGGGTTGATATTGTGGACGATCAAAATATTCATTTAAATAAATACATTTTAAATCATACATTTATATAAAAATATTTTATTATTATATTACGATGTAATCTAAGGCCAGTAGTTAGTTAATAGATCTCTCTTATTAAAAAAATAAGTGTTAATCAAATATTTTAAGTAATCACATATATTTGAATATGGTTGTATTTTTATGTTGTGTACATGCTTTTGTATTTTCTTAAAATTTATTATAATTAAATTTCAATAAAAAAAATTTAACAATAGTATCGAAAATGTATAGTTAAAAAATTAGTTAAATGAGGAATAAAAGCGTGGCACAAAAAATTAACTCAAACAATACACACATAATATAGGTATTAATAATAAGTATATCTAGAAAATTAATAAGATAACAAAAGAAAACCTTAAATTTTTTCCTAAACACATTGTAGCTTTTTTTCTATTAAAATAAAAATTCACACGGTGTTTCGTTTGATTTTCATAACTTTTTTGTGAATTTTTTATTCGATACACTTACCAATAAATCTGGCCTTAGATACAAGCATGCCAGCAATATCTAAAAATAAAATGAAAAGAAAAAATATTCCAAAATATTGAATGATTGTATTTATTTTAGGTTTTAGTAAGATTTTAATAAAAAATAATAATAACTAAATTAAATTTAAACCTATCTTCGTAATTATTCAATTGTTCGTGACTATTAGCTACATATACAATTTCAAATTAAATAGTTGTGTAGTTTATAATAAAATGTTAATACAATTGAAATATAAGTGAATTAACTTTGATCGTCACAATTATGAAGCGGACTGTAGTCTCTCTTTATAACTCAATGCTTTACAACAGTTTTGACATTTTGAATCATCAATGCGAATTATTCTTGCTATATTATATAAGAAGAAATGTATTTATGCTTAAACGAGGATCATTTTACAGTTAATTTAAGCTAGTGTTGTTTGATTGTTCGGAAAATAATGATATGCGAGTGTAGTAGTTAATAGTTTTAACACAAATCTGTTCAATAACTCGACATTGTAAAAATATTGAATCCATCGTCTTTGTTAAAATGACAGTTAAAACAATTATAATTTTTTAAATTTAACAACGAGTGTTATAAATGTCAAAAGGAAACTTACAAAATGTGCATAAGTTAATATTGAAAACTTTAATGTATAAAACAATCAATGAACATTGAAAGTATAGGTTCTTTAATCATTAATAAATTTATTATTATTAAATAAACTTTTGTATTACTCGAATTAGTTAATTTTTCCAATAATTAGTGTTTCGTAAGGAATTTACAAGAACCCTACAGTAAAATTCATTAATAAGAGAGAAGTTAACTTTCAAGTTATAAACGTTTATATAAAAACTTTAGAACGTTTATAAAGTTAGAAATGTTTATAAAGAAACCTGCCACTTAATTTGATTTTAATTAAAATGTATTATTTAATTTATTTAACATTTCCATTAATTTTTCAAGGATTTTACTTTCTATATTAGATTTTAAAAACTACGCAACGGTAGTATTTTTATACAGTTGAATTGCTAAAAGCATTCAGAAACTATTTAAATGCTATTTAATCCGTATTTTCTTGAGAATTTTGCAACAATTGTATTGATAAAAATTTATAATACTACAAAAAATACAACTTTATCATACTACGTATAATAATAATTGATGTACCATTTATTAATTTTGACAAGTAATTATTTGCCCGAATAATTACTTATAAATAAATAAAATCTATTATGATCTTGGACAATTTATACAGTAAACAATAAAACTCATTTTTGATTTTAGGTAATTGTAGTGGATTTATGACTCATAAATAATTAGTAAATTATTATATATTGTTAGTATAATCATTTTCACATAGGGATTTGAATTTGTTATTATTATTAGTTGGATAGGTAAGGACCATTCTATATTCATCATACGTATTCGTATCTCCTCGACAGTTAAAACTGGAGCACTTTATAAACATCTTTGGGTCATCTCATCATATGCTGTATTTAAAGATGTGTCCCTATAATTCCCAATCCATCGCGATCTAACGCGTGGGGAGTATAAATTCCGCGATGACCCGACAGCATTGTAATAGAATTATTATACAGCAAAAGAAGCTCCTTATTAAAGCAAAATAAACTTTCTGGTCAAGACCCCATCCTATGTTAAGAATGTCACTCAAGAAATCTTATCCATTTACACTTATATGAATAAAGAAAACAAAATTATTTATTATTTAAATAATTTAGTATTTTCCATGGAAATAAAGACAAATACGTTATTTAAGAGCACAACATACCATGGTACATATCAAGTATATATCAAAAGCAAAATTGTGGACTTTATTGACAAAATAAAATCAAGAGGAATATTAACCGTTCCCTTAAAACACGACTTTCCTAATATATGAACAAGCATCTGCTAAATCGAACTTCAACATTTTAGCCAATTCTAATCTCGCCAACAAATAGGCAATTTTACTGATCATATATATTATCTTCAATATATATGATCGTATAGTGGTAGTGATCGTAGATCGTATTAAAACAATCAGTCCCTTCTACCATTAATACGCATGGCACTACATTAAAACCTCAATAGTCTTATAGATATAATCTTAGTTCAAATTTGATATAAGATACAAATATGAAAGCATCATTTCAAAACTTTTGAATAGCAAATCCATCAATATGGAAGGTTTTGCTGTATGTACTGATATATATGTATACACATACTAACATGTGTATTATAATATTTAAAAACAAACTGAAAAAAATTAAAAGTTAATTAACAAACTTCATTGTTGTTCAGGATCACGACTGATCTGTTTCACTGTCTTCAAACATCATATCATGAAAATTGTTTTGGGCGTTAAATATCTTCGCGCTATAAAAGAAGAAATTTCACGTTGTATACAGATTTTTTATTTCAAATCGCGTTATATCGAAAACGCGTTGTATAAGTACCGCGTTAAACGGGGGATAGCTGTATATATATAATTTAAAAAAAAAAATTATCCTTTTTTTCTCGTGCAAGTGAACACCTGCACAATATATAAAATAAAAACAAACAAAAATTCTTTCACCAACAAAGGAAAGAGAAGGATAGGAATTTTGATGGACGAAACGAAAAATATGTGGACGAAACGAAAAATATGTTATATACATAATATTAATACCTAGGACATTCAAATGTAGACTGTTATGTATGTATTTGCGTTTTCAACATCAAATAATGATGTATATACAACACACAATACCCAATACCTCCGTATATAAAAATAAAATGTAAGTCGCCAATTACATTGAATGTACATATAGTTGCCATTACAACGATCGCACAATGGCAGTGATAGCGTCCACTCGGTATGAAGATCCACACAACACTCGGCAACCGACTGATGCTGAACTATGTATTTATTTTATATATTTCATTAATTTCATTTAGGAAAATACCGGATTATAATTATAATTTTAAGATAACAAAAGAAATTTATTTAAAATTCATAATTACTTTAAAAATGTGTTGTCTTACAAATTTCCACACGAATACTGTACGAGCAATGAAACTCATATAATTGTAGGTATTAGTATTAGTAAATAGTGGATGTTTGCGAAATTAAAAATGTGAATCTATAAACGGTAAGAGGTGTAATTTAATATATTTAAAAGTTAAAAACAGATGGCTGTTAAGAGTTAACAGATGGAAGTTACTGTCGAAAAGTAACAAATTAAATGATTTTGGGATTATCAAATTTAATTTAATAGAAGGAAAATTGATTAATTTAAAAGTATTTTATTTTTTTGTGAAAAATGATGACAATAGAAGGCATGACAAAATTTAATCCCTTGTTTACTTGTCATTAAACTTCTTGACCAGAATTCCACTAATTTTGAATTATTAAATCCCAATTTGTAATTGATGGTTGATCACCCACCTCGGGTATCGAACCCGAGACTCTCGAATGATAGAGGAATCACGCTATTTTCTCTGCCATGAGAGACAAAATACATACATATAACTCAAAATATATTTAAAATCCATTAAAAGTTGTTAAAACAATCATCTCAGAATAAAGAACGTGCACTTTTATTTGTTTGCTTTGTAACATTTTCAGGCATGTTTTTATATTTTCAAGGAATAATAGGTCACTGGAAAAGGAATAGGAAATTAAAAATTATGCTCAATAAAACGACACGGAATAGTTTATATAATTTCTGTAACAGTTGTCATGGAAACTGCCAAAAATATTCATAAATATATCAAAATATTTTATTATTTAGTTCCCTAGATTTAAGCACTGCAACTACCGGAATATCACAGTACCTTCGTTTCTTTCCTCTTTACTTAAATATAAAGGCACATAATCATATATTTAACTTCTTTCAAGGAATTTAAGTGAAAGAGTAAATAATATCATTTGATATTAAGTTACTTTATGCGTAATAATTAAAAAATATAATCAAAGAACAAATAATGAGTATTTCACTTGAAATAATAATGTAGAAATAAAAAAAATGCAGTTTTTGTTGTTATATTTCTTTATTTATAATTTTTATAAAGAAAATTTAATTTGAAATTAATGTTTTTAATTAAATAACAATTTGTCATTTTACTTCTTCACAAACAAAAACTTTTTGATAGTAAAAGAACATGAGAAACAAAATCTTTTTTTGTGGTTATGTTGGTAAGAAAATCGGAAATAAACGAAGTATTAATTCAAGGTTGTGTAATCAAAACAATATTGTTTTTACAAATTATTTATATGTTTAGATAATCTATTGAAAAATTAAAATTATATTTATGAGTAAGTTAGATCTATATACTAATTATTTATTACACCTTAAACACAATTACGAAATCTTTAACAAGCTAGCTTTTTATTAATTTATAAATTTAAAAATAATTATTAATGTTGAAATATCAGGTTTAAATTTAACAAAAGAAAAATTAATCAAAAACTAGTCGCGAAGTCATTTGTTTTTTCTTTTTCACTTAACGTTAATTTTCAATGTTTTTTTGTAAAATCTCAGTATACAGGGTCATTCAATAAATCCGTAAGATGACACATAGATGGCGTTTCTAGAATTTTTTACCATGTGATTTTTATTTTGTACTAATTTTCAAACGATAGGTGCATAAATTTGACAGCAATCTGACTACTGATTCGTGAGTTATAGCATTTTGTGTGAAGCAACATTTATTTTTGAAAAAAAAAAAAAAAAAAAAAAATGGAAAAAAGTATATTTTGAGTTTTAACAAAGTTGCTTTTTCGATGAAAAAAATACAATGGAAATCAAACAATGGCTTGATAAACATTATCCGAACTCTGCTCCGTCAAAACAAATGATAAAGAAGTGAATTGTTGAATTTAAATGTGATCGTACCAGTACAAATGATGCAGAGCGCAGTCGACGCACAAATGATGCGGTTATTCCAGAAAACACCAAAAAAATTCACAAATTGGTTATGAACGAATGCAAATTGAAAGTTCACGAGCTAGCTGACATTGTAAAGATATCAAATTCACCATTTTACACGAACATTTGGGTATCTGAAAGCTCTGTGCAAAGTGCCGCGTGAGCTCACAGTCGACCAAAAACACGACGAATTTATGCTTCAGAGGAGTGTTTGGCGCTGTTAAACCGCAATAAAATGGAATTCTATCGTCGCTATGTGACAGTGGATGAGTCATGGCTTCACAATTACGCACTAGAACCCAAAAGACAGTCAGCTGAGTGTAAAGCAGTCGACGAACCAGTCGGCCGGTAAGGTGTCTGTATTTTGGGATGCGAACGGAATAATATTTAACGACTATCTCCAAAGAGGAACAGCGACTATTACATGTCAATGGCACGATGGCAAAATTGAATGAATTGTGCTTCGAATTGCTTACCCACCCATCATATTCTCCATATTTAGCCCCCACAGACTTTTTCCTGTTTTCAGGTTTCAAGAGAACGCTTGCTGGAAAGAAATTCAAGTACAATGATGAAGCAATTGCTGAAACTGAGGCCTATATTGACCAGAAAGAGAAATCGTACTGTAAAAGTGATATCGAAAAGTTGGAAAATCGCTATACTCGTTGTATCGCCCTTGAATGTTGAATAATAAAATCGAGTTTTATCAAAATTTTGTTTTTTTTTCCTTATTTATTCTACGGACTTATTGAATGACCTATCTAACAAAAACCTCAAATTTTTTAAAGTGCTCCGCGAGCGAGCAATAACTCTTTGCAATGAAAATGAGCACTTTTGTGATGTCAGTGTTTTTTTACTCCAGAAGCACTTTTTTCCTTCGTAAGAATATAAAATTACTTAAATTAAAAATAAAAGTTTAGTTTGTGGTGTAAATTAAACATATGGGTGGTGTATATTAATAAAGAGGGGAGGGCTAGGACAATCAATAGAATGTTTTTTCGTAACGTAATATGATTCGATTCTGTATATATTGAAATTTCGATCTCGATTGTATACGGATTGAATTGTTAATATATATATATATATATATATATATATATATATATATATATATATATATATATAATATATATATATATATATATATATAATATATATATATATATATATATTATATATATATATATATATATATATATATATATATATATATATATATATATATAATATATATATATATATATATATATATATATATATATATATATATATATATATATATATATATATATATATATATATATATATCTGTGGTGTAAATATAAAAGGGCATAAGTTGAGTTATTACAAATTCAACTTTTTCACATAATCGAATTCCCTGTTAAAAACTGCACAAGTCAGCAATTGTTTATTGTTTTATAACCTTTAGAAAGGGAAATATTGCAATTCTTATGAAGGTTCAACAATAGATTTATTAAAACGATTCAAAACTTAAATTTGTCGTCCTGAAAAAACAACAAAAACGAGTTATGACCTTTTATATCATACCACAGATATATATATATATATAATATATATATATATATATATATATATAATATATATATATATATATATATATATATACAGGGTGTCCCCGATTGGGATGCTGATCCGTTACGGGCTGATTCCTTGGTTCATTTCATGAAAAAAATCGTATGGCAGGGGGGGGGGGGTCAATTTTTGATATTCTTTGAGATACAGCGCGTTTAAAAAATTTGGTTCGGAAAAAAAGTACAAGCGGATATTAAGCTGTAACTTACAAAATTTTTATCGGACAGCAACTAACAAAGTCTCATTTGACGGACAACTTAATAGGCTATATTTAAGATCCCATTGGCTATCTCGCATCTGTATCCATTTAAGAGCTATGGCGTTTTAAGTTAAAAAAATAAAAAAAATGATATTTTTTTTCATAAATTTGAGTTTTTCTCAAAAAACTGCCCTAAAAACCCGCACCCTATGTATAACCCGCACCTGTAAAAATCTCAACTTTTTGCATAAATAAATAAAAAATCATGTATAACCCGCATCTTTTGTATAACCCGCAATGTTCAACCGCTACGTTAGAGCAAGTTTTGTCTTTTTCCTTTCGTTAATAATTATAGTGTTGTCTACTTTTCGTATCGGTAACTGAGAAAACACTATCTGTCGAAAACATAAAACCTATGTAATTCCTAGAAAAAAAATCTAAAACCACGACTCCAACGGTAAATGTGTATTTATTATGGGAATCCCAGTCTTTTTGCGTTCATAAGTCTTATAAAGTTTAAAGTGTGTGGTTATTCTCTTAGTTAAAAATTAAAATTATTTTATTTAAAAATTATTAAAAAGCATTTAATATGCCTCCGAAAAAAACTCGCAATTCGTACACAGCATTATTTAAATTGAACGTCGTAAAATTTGCCGAAAAGAAGGGCAACAGAGCCGCGGGTCGGGAGTACGATGTGGATGAAAGAATGGTTAGGGATTGGAGGAAAATGAAAACAATCTTGCATGCGATGCCACGTAAAAAACGATGTCGCAGATATAGTCAACCACATTGGCCAAAATTAGAAATCGAATTAAAAGAATGGGTGTTGACAATGCGTAAAGAAAAGCGAAAAGTATCGACAGTTGATATTCGATTGAAGGGTAAACAAATGGCAGTTGCTAATAATATCCAGAATTTTAAAGGTAGTGCAGCATGGTGCTATCGCTTTATGGGCAGACATGGGTTATCAGTCCGGGCAGTTACTTCGGTAGGTCAGCCACTACCAATTGGTTGGGAGGAAAAAGTGGTTGCTTTTCAAGAATATATTTCCAAGTTAAAAGAAAAGGTAGAATTATCACAATTTGGAAATATGGATGAAGTGCCCGTCAGCTTTGATATGCCATCCACGAGGACCGTAGATGTCAAAGGGACAGAAGATATTTTATTGACGACAACCGGGCAGAAAAAATGAATTTTACTGTTGTATTATGCTGTACAGCTGACGGAGGCAAATGTGATCCAATGGTAATTTTTAAAAGAAAAACAATTCCAAAAGGCAATTTCCCAAAAG